>JBAMJV010010371.1:12500-76221 GCA_037951105.1 Echinarachnius parma | reverse complement strand
TATTACAACGAATGTCGTAATAATAATACTAAGAATATTTATCATATGATTTGCATAGAAGGGAGGAAAATGCTGGAATACTTTAGTATAAACCGGAGTGACTTTGGCCGCAAGGGTGAATTTGGCCACTTTTTGAGATGAATATACTTTCATCAAGCCTCACTTTATAGAACAAATTTCAATTGTAATCTTATAGGGTTTTGTATAGAATCAGAAATTAGTTATAAATAGTAAGACTTGATGAAAATACATCCTTCTCAAAAAGTGGCAAAAAGTCACCCTAAGTTTACGGGAGCATGTATTCTACATGATTCGGGTTGCTCCCTCAATAATTAACTGAACATTGGACAATATGTGTGTGTTTGTTTTTTTTTTTTTTTTTTTACTAATTGTCATTCTAAAAATTACAATCAATCACCTATATATCATCACATTTCGTATATATAATTTCATATCGAATTCCCTCTTTTCACTTGGCAAAGCTGACTTAATTACCAAAGCGCACAAATTCAGATGACACACACACACACACACGCGAGCACTGACAAGCAAACACATACACACATAATGCAGCATAACATGACATATATAGGTCCCATTGCAGAAAGAGATACAGTTATACATTCAATTGCAAGTCAAGATTGTATGTCTTTCTGCAATGGGGTCCTGCATGGTCATACAAATAAAGAGGCAATTGGGAATGTCATAAAATATAATTACAACTGTTGTTTTCTATTTCAGAGTCAATATGCGCATGTTCATTCATATATAATAATATATAGCATTTATATAGCACCATGTACGTATCTATAGGTGCCCTATTCAAAGCACATAATTCCCCTTGGTCATCATGTACTGTTCAAAACACACACAATTATCTTGTGCACTATCTCAACTCCCAGGGGAGCATACTAGCCAAAGCTGCCTATTTAACACCCGACCAAGGAGAAATTTATGAATGAAAAGGACAAAGAAAATGGGATCCCAAGTTTCAACCGGGATTCGAGACCCGAGAACTCCAGATTGCTATACAGGGGTTCTAGGACTACTACCCCCTGGACAACCACCCCGCGACGATTACCCCCCGGACAACTACCCCCCCTAGGACAATTACCCCCGGACAACTACCACCCGGGACAATACCCCCCTAGGACAATTACCCCCCAAGACAATTACCCCCCCAAGACAACTACCCCCCAAGACAATTACCCCCCAAGACAATAACCCCCCCAAGACAATTACCCCCCAAGACAACTACCCCCCGGACAACTACCCCCCGGACTATTACCCCCCGGACTACTACCCTCCGGACAACTACCCCCCGGACAACTACCCCCCGGACAACTACCCCCCGGACAACTACACCTCGGCCAACTACCCCCCGGATTATTACCCCCCAAGACAACTACCCCCCGCAATATTAACCCCCAAGACAACTACCCCCTGGATAGGTTCACCCCGACGATTACCCCCTAGACAATTAGCCCAATTCATCTGACCAGTGGCAGAGCGAGGGTCAATGGGGGGGGGGGGGGGGGGGCACAACTGGTAGTTGAGGGATTTGGTGCATATCCTATATATGATACGTAGTTCAAGCTATGGAAACATACATAATTTATGCATATTAAAAAGTGGGAGAGACAATCACCTCCACTTTCAAATGTATGGGGGTGGGGGGGGGGGGGGGGGGGGGTGGGGGGTGGGGGGGTGGGGGTGGGGGGCACAACTTGGTAGTGGAGCGATTTGGTGCATATCCTAGACAGTAATATTATATGGTACGTAGTTCAAGCTGTGGAATCAAACATACATAATGTATGCATATATTAATAAGTGGGAGAGACAATCACCTTCCACTTTCAAATGTACGGGGGGAGGGCATACCCCCCCACCCCTCCTCCCCGTCCCCCGGGTGCATTGTGTGCATGCATTTTTGCCAATTTCTGAACCGCAGTTGTATTTAGCAGTTTAAAAATCGTTTTAAACATTATAATTCATATATTGATTATTCGGAAACATTATGTTTGCTTTCGATTTAAAACGTATTTCGATTTCGAGTAATTTCGGGCAATCCGTTCGCGCAATATAATGCTTTTATGTACTTGCATAATGTCGATCAGGAGAGAAATACAACTCACGTCTACTTCATTCTGAGTATAACTGAATAAAAATACATTATGCCCACATGGCGGCGGATAAATATAACTCATTCCTGGTAACCGCGCGAATTACGCGTGGTATGCGCGCCGTTGCGGTTAATGTTAATTATGTCGTGGGAAAGTGGGAAACGAACATGATAATATCATGGATTGTATCCATGATAATATCAATTTGATTTCGCAAACAACAATAAATGCAAATAGCGTGTTTTTATTAATGATAAAAGTGGTAAATCACTTGATCTAAGAGCTAAATCGTATGAACATAATGCAATTTTGATGCAAAATTACAAGCCTTCAGCTCAATTTCATGAAATTTAATTTATGACACGCTTATTGAAACGAATGAAAAGCTACGAAATTGACCAAAAACAAATAAAACAATAAAAAATGAACCGGATGCCGCACAATGTTTCTACCTACCTTCGGATTGCGATATCGTACGATGACTGCAGTATTCTATTGGCAGTCCCGTAGCATGGGGTGCGTTGGGGTGCGTACACCCCCCCCCCCCCCCCCCCCCCCCCCCCGCCCATTAAGAAAGGACCACTTTGTATCGGTCTTGGGCAGCGATCGGCCCATTTGACATTTGACAACCCCAACTCCCTGCTTACAAAACTAAAACAGTGGTCTAAATCAGCGGCGGGTCCCCCCCCCCCCCCCCCCCCCCACACACACACACGCACACTTACACGACTCAGCTAGTTGTCTTGGTCCCGTTTTTGAATATACGCATACCCCAAACCCTCCGCCTGAGCGATCACATATTTTGTCTTGGGGATGGTTGTCTTGCGGGTAATTGTCTTTGGGTGAAGGGGGGGGGGGGGGGGGGGGTAATAGTCTGGGGGGTGGGGGGATATTCCATGGGGTTATCGACCGGGGTTGTCTGGGGGGGTAGTTGTCCGGGGGGTAATAATCCGGGGGGGGGGGGGTAGTTATCCGGTGGGTAGTTGGCCGGGGGGAAGTTGTCCGGGGGGTAGTTGTCCGGGGGGTAGTAGTCCGGGGGGGTAGTAGTCCGGGGGGTAGTTGTCCGGGGGGTAGTTGTCCGGGGGGTAGTTGTCCGGGGGGTAGTTGTCTTGGTGGTAGTTGTCCGGGGGTAGTAGTCCGGGGGGTAGTAGTCCGGGGGGTAGTTGTCCGGGGGGTAGTTGTCCGGGGGGTAGTTGTCTTGGGTGGTAGTTGTCTTGGGGGTAATTGTCTTGGGGGGTAATTGTCTTGGGGGGTAGTTGTCTTGGGGGGTAATTGTCTTGGTGGGTAACTGTCCTAGGGGGGTAATGGTCCGGGTGGTAGTTGTCCGGGGGGTAATTGTCCTAGGGGGGGTAGTTGTCCGGGGGGTAATCGTCCGGGGGGTGGTTGTCCAGGGGGTAGTAGTCCGGACACGCTATACAGGCACTCTTACTGACTGAGATATAAAAAACCGTAGTTTGGTGTTTGGTGTTTCGTCCCTGAAACCCCTTAGTTTTCATTGCTCGTATGGTCAGAACCTATTATAAACCTGACATAAACCCAAAGAATAGAAATCAACTTAGGGAAATATGCGAGGGAACACCAAAACATATATAAAGAAACTGACCTTCCCCCCCCCCCCCCCCTCCCCCCTTTGAGTCAAATTGCGAATAATCCTGGAATAATCCTGGTCTCAGTCTTGAAATTTGTAAAGGTACTCAGCCTCGGCTTTGAAGATGTTCTACGGGCACACCCCCCCCCCCCCCCTCACCCCATCCCCGCTTGTACGACTCTCAACCAATGGTCTCAGTCTCGATCTCGGACTCGGAAATTTGCCTGACAAAACTAACCCCCGCTCCCTTAAAAAAATACATGGGGTACAGTATGGCCACTGTGTCCATCTCATTCGTGTCTCTAAACCCTAACCCTAAAA
Source organism: Echinarachnius parma (assembly GCA_037951105.1). Classification (NCBI taxonomy): domain Eukaryota; kingdom Metazoa; phylum Echinodermata; class Echinoidea; order Clypeasteroida; family Echinarachniidae; genus Echinarachnius; species Echinarachnius parma. The sequence goes on along the minus strand of JBAMJV010010371.1, from coordinate 72,189 downwards.
TCAGTTTAGAATAGAGAGCTGATTCGTAGCTTTGGCCCTGTCAACTGCAGCTTAATGTGACACGCTGGCATGATGATCGTTGTGTTGTATGTCCTACAGCATGTGCACCCCGAAGATCAACGGATGCGAGATCAATTTTTGCTGTTGGCTTGAAGTCGAATCCCGCTGCTGCTGGATACAGCCTAGAATGCAGTTGATGGCCAGTGAGAAGTGGGCATCTGATCAGGAATCTAATTTAGAGAAAGAGAAACAAAAAAGAAAAAGGTCTTTAGTTTTATATGCAAGGCAATGACAAGGTAAACTGAGCACTTTATATCTAAATCTGGTTTTAAATTTTAGATCAAACAAATAAATTTACCAAACTATAGATACAAACTTTTAAATTTTCATTGGACCACAGTGTCTATTGAAAAATATGCTACGACTATTGTCCATGGATTATACTTTCATTTGACATTATACATAATTCACATTCATAAATGATATAATTTCAATCGTGTGTTCTGGAATTGTACTTGCCCTAAGTTAAAGGCTTTATTGTTTGGTCACTAGCCCCACTTTGGCTATTCAATTACGTGATTTTCTAAAGCATAATTACATACATTAAAAAGTAATGATAACACCGTGAAGCCAGTTTACCCGTTTTGAATATGCGTGACCGAATTCAGATATATGCTAACCATACACAATGACACTAATATTACACTAGATCGACATATCTATCACTATCATTGCCTCGAAATTATAAATTGTATTTTGAACGGTCAGCTTCTTCTTCTTCTTCTTCTTCTTCTTCTTCTTCTTCTTCTTCTTCTTCTTCTTCTTCTTCTTCTTCTTCTTCTTCTTCTTCTTCTTCTTCTTCTTCTTCTTCTTCTTCTTCTTCTTCTTCTTCTTCTTCTTCTTCTTCTTCTTCTTCTTCTTCTTCTTCTTCTTCTTCTTCTTCTTCTTCTTCTTCTTCTTCTTCTTCTTCTTCTTCTTCTTCTTCTTCCTTGTTAGTGCAGACTTCATGACTGAAGATTACGCACTGTGATCTAATATTACACCAACTATTACTTTGCGTTAAGATAACATAATTGATTCGTGAGATATGATAAAGGAAGATAGGAGAGTTCAAATCTTATTAAAACCCCAAATTTAGAAATGTATACCACAAATGTGACAAAATCTGCGCGATTCGCCTCTAAAATACTCTTTTCGGGCCCTTTCGAAAGTTTCGGGCAGAACTGCACAAAACCCAACACAGTTAATAGTACGTGGGGCACATACAACGCGAAAGAAAACAAGTGAATAAATTGCGCAAATGATGCATTTTCTCAGACCTAATACATTTACTCACCACTAACGAGCTCTTCTATGATAATGAAAATTCCTTTTCATTCCATCAAGTGGAACTCAAGATGCCACAATAATGTGGTTTTCCGTCGTTGAAAATGGTCAATATAACACGCAATTGAATGGAGCATTTCTGTTCTTGGGTGCAATTTTGGATATTGTTGACACTGTCGCTGGCTTCATGATGAGGGCGCTGTTGCTATATCCAGTCACAGAAATACAATATAAATACAGTGGTGTATATCGATGATACATCATCGTACGAAGTAGTATTTTGTGTGTATACGCGCATGCGCAAATCGGGATTTCTATCCTTTGCAATCCCAGGTAGCAAGCCAACGTTGGACCAACGTCGGAAACTTGCAAACTCGTTGGAACCCGTTGGACGTTGGACAATCTCGTTGGATCAACGTTGGACCAACATCGGTAACTCGCAGTGAAAAAGAAGTTGGACAATCTCGTTGGACCAACGTTGGACCAACATCGGTAACTCGCAGTGAAATGTACGTTGGACAATCTCGTTGGACCAACGTTGGATCAACATCGTTAACTCGCAGTGAAATAGACGTTGGACAATTTCGTTGGACTAACGTTGGATCAACATCGGTAACTCGCAGTGAAAAAGACGTTGGACAATCTCGTTGGACCAACGTTGGACCAACATCGGTAACTCGCAGTGAAAAAGACGTTGGACAATCTCGTTGGACCAACGTTGGACCAACATCGGTAACTCGCAGTGAAAAAGACGTTGGACAATCTCGTTGGACCAACATTGGACCAACATCGGTAACTCGCAGTGAAATGGACGTTGGACAATCTTGTTGGACCAACGTTGGACCAACATCGGTAACTCGCAGTGAAAAAGACGTCGGACAATCTCGTTGGACCAACGTTGGACCAACATCGGTAACTCGCAGTGAAATGGACGTTGGACAATCTTGTTGGACCAACGTTGGACCAACATCGGTAACTCGCAGTGAAAAAGACGTCGGACAATCTTGTTGGACCAACGTTGGACCAACATCGGTAACTCGCAGTGAAATGGACGTTGGACAATCTCGTTGGACCAACGTTGCACCAACATCGGTAACTTGCAGTGAAATAGTCGTTGGACAATCTCGTTGGACAAACGTTAGATCAACATCGGTAACTCGCAGTGAAAAAGACGTTGGACAATCTCGTTGGACCAACATCAGTAACTCGCAGTGAAAAAGACGTTGGACAATCTCGTTAGCCCAACGTTGGACCAACATCGGTAATTCGCAGTGAAATGGACGTTGTACAATCTTGTTGGACCAACGTTGGACCAACATCGGTAACTTGCAGTGAAGAAGACGTTGGACAATCTCGTTAGACCAACGTTGGACCAACATCGGTAACTCGCAGTGAAATGGACGTTGGACAATCTCGTTGGACCAACGGTGGACCAACATCGGTAACTCGCAGTGAAATTGACGTTGGACAATCTCGTTGGAGCAACGCTGGACCAACATCGGTAACTCGCAGTGAAAAAGACGTTGGACAATCTTGTTGGACCAACGTTGGATCAACATCGGTACCTCGCAGTGAAAAAGACGTTGGACAATCTCGTTGGACCAACGTTGGATCAACATCGGTAATTCGCAGTGAAAAAGACGTTGGACAATCTCGTTAGACCAACAGTAATGAGCGGACTCAAGTAGAATTACAATCATAAATAGAAGTGCGCCATCCCCGGTGAATTACCATATAGGATCGATATGTATATTATCGGGTGTCAAGAGACCATGTATGAGTTGGGCCATCGATCTACAAGCAGTTAATAAAGTAAGCTTTCAACTATACTCGTGTGCCTACTTGTATTATATTACAACATGGTGTCTGAAGTGAAAGTGACTGTATGTCTGATTCGATTCGCCATGACCTGTGTTGTAGAAATGCTAATTTGAATCCATTTTGGGAGGCGAGCTTCACGGTTGATGTGTGACCGGATATACCATCCAGAAAACGCTTTATTGAGAACTGTACTGTTCGTTATCAACGGTGCATAGCTAGTAGGAAGAAAGAGCGCAAGAAGAGGCAGAAGCGATACTATGATCAGGGTGCCAAGTCGCTGCCGGTGTTGAAGTCTGGAGAACGTGTGTACTACCAAGTGGGAAAAGAATGGAAACCTGGCGTAGTGACAACTCAAGATTCAACGCCCCGCTCGTACCACATCCAGAGTGAGAAAGGTGGGCGGTATCGCCGGAACAGACATCATCTAAAGAAGCGTCGCGCACCTGAAGGTAACATCCATGTTCCAGTAAACGAGGAAACGGAGTTCCCAGAAGCGTGCTGGAGTGAGGTGAAGCCGCCCTCGCAAGAACGTGACAGGCGCTACCCACTTCGACGTCTACTCTCAGACCCCCGGATAGATAAGATTTGTGATAGAGATGAATACCATTTAGGGCAGAATAATCCCTTGGTTATCATCTAGGCGTTGGGTAGTCCACCCTGGCACTAGCACGTTAAACCATTTTGCATAAGGTAAATGTCGGTCTTACATAGGGGATGACAACCGTACGAAAGGGGCAGAATAATCCCCTGGTTCCATCTTCTGGGTGTCGGGTAGTCTACCCTGACACTCAAGTTTGTAATTTACCAGTATTTATTATTGTTATGCCAGAGTTACACATGGCATTTCGCCTACTTGTATTATATTACAACACCAACGATGGATCAACATCGGTAACTCAAAGTGAAATGGAGGTTGGACAATCTCGTTAGAGCAACGTTGGATCGACATCGGTAACCCACAGTGAAACGTTCGTTAATCCAACGAGAATCCAACATTTCACATCTGTTGTTCACTACATGTAGCTGTTATGTTAGAAAAGGTAATTTTTTTACTCGTAGCACAGGTGGTCAAAACCCCCTTGCATAATAAAAGGATTTAAAATTAGCTGCTGAAAGCAGGATGTATGCCATCGTTGGATCAACGTTGGTTCAACGTTGGATGAACGTTGGTTATTATTCATGAATATTCATGAGTGGTTATCATTGACTGCAAAAAGCATTAATAATCATGTTATTTGATTGTTCAGAATGAATCCAATGTTATTATTTACTCATTATTTGAAATATATGTAAGTTATTTATCTACAAAAACATTCTAAAGGTTTGTTTCCATGATGTATTTGTGTAAATTCTTAAAACTTTATCCAAACATTCAACTTTATCGAAATACCAACCATCAAACAAATATTAACACAGAAGCTAGGTTATATAAAGCTGAGTGGATGATGTAGATGTAGTGAGTGTAGGAATAGGAATATGGATAGGAATAGGACTAGGAATAGGGTTAGGGTTAGTCTTAGATAAAGGGAAAGCTAGGATAGGATGTTCTAGATATCACCAATAGGCGTGTCATATGAATATTAATTTAATTTTTTTAGTACGGTGAGACGTTGGTCCAATGTTGGACCAACGTTGGACCAACGTTGGATCAACGTTGGACCAACGTTGGAGAAATGTTGGTGAATTACGCTGGACCAACGTTGGATGCTTGTTGGAGACATGTTGGATGCTTGTTGGAGACATGTTGGATGCTTGTTGGATGAGTGTTGGAGACATGTTGGATGCTTGTTGGAAATATGGTGGATGCTTGTTGGACACATGTTGCTTTGACGTTGGATCAACGTTTGCGTACGCCCAACCAACGCTGCTCCAACGTTGGCGAATACAAAATACCAACCTTGGATCAACGTTGGAAAAGCGTTGGTCCAACGTTGACAAATGACAACTTTCCAACGATGGACCAACGTTGATCCAACGTTGGTATTTTGTTTTCGCCAACGTTGGAGCAGCGTTGTTTGGGCGTACGCAAGCAACGTTGGTCCAACGTTGCCGGACAACGTTGGACCAACGTTGCCGAAAAAATTGGACAACGTTGGTCCAACGTTGGACCAACGTTGGCTTGCTACCTGGGATGTTGGTGTGTGTGTGTTCTATATGTGTTGTGTGTATTTACGTTTATGATATATTAACCGGTGATGCGGCAGATTCAGCTAAAACTTTCATGCGACTAGACGAACTCTTGTGATTCTCTCGAGATAACTGAACAATATATTTGACGCTAGCTTACATTTAATTTTACTCTGTCAGAGATTATCTGGAATTATAACGGGAACTTACTCTCTGACTGCGATACTGGTGCTGATTTTGGGACAACTTTCGTGGGTTCAAGGCAAGTAAAATGCAGCAAATATAATGAGACTATATGCAATCCTATTATGAAGAAGTCCGTGTCGGTGATGCCAGAGATTGACTTGGTGAGTCACGTCACGATTACGCCTTTATATTCTGTTTTAGCAATCGTGGGTAATTTTGGGTAAGGCGTTTGGATCCTAGGGCCATTTTTCTGAGGCAATGTCGTTTCCTAAATTTGCTACTTTTTCGTCTCCAGCTATCCTCGGAACACTGAGACATTCTCGCCCCACGGCCTGCCGTATAATTGCACCCCTACAAGACAAGGTGTTAACAGCATGCTACATTAACCCCTTACTCCATTGCCTGGTAAAAAAGCCTGATAGTCAGCTGCCCTCATTGTCCCAGTAAACACTGGGGAAATCCCCTGTCTGCCTAGCCTTAAACTAGATGTTTTTCACACTATCAATTTGATGCTGTGTTATGGCTGTAATAGCATAATATGGCTTTGTTCAACAAACAATTATAGCATGTCTTCATTCTAAAGAATTCTTACAAACTGTGAACTATCTATTTAAAGATTAACATGGTCATGATTGAATGAAGGCTTCATTGAATCATGACCATGTTAATCTTATAATAGAATCAAAGCTGGCTATAAAGATTAAAGAATTCTTTATAGTCACAGATTGACCAACATTCTTTGTTACGTTTATACAAAAGCTAAACCAGGGCCTATGGCCAGGCAGTCAATTCACACATTCACAGACAATGGACACAGATGTAAGATCCTTTCAATCACCTTGTCATTGAAGTTTTTGTTACCACTGTTCTGCAGTTTCAGTAGGAATTTAAGAAGGTTACTGGGCATAAGCCTAAACATGTAAACAACTGGTCTACTTTTGCATTTAGAGGGCAGTACAGCTCTGGCACAGATAACCAGATTGGATCAGATCCATTGCAATATTTCTAAAGATCACAATTCTCAAATAGGAATTAAAAGTACTTTTTACATCAGAAGGCTCAATGTAAGTTTCAAATTGTGTTTAATTCTACCCTCCTACTATCCACAGTTGATTAATTTGGTGAGATAATACTTTATTATAGCTAGAGATAGTTTTACATTTTTTTGGTAAATCTCACAAATTTGTTTACTGTGCTTTCTATATGGCATTGGTCTTAGGGTGGTATAATTGGCTGTACAGAAGAACCGCCTGACTGCTCTCCCTTTAATAAGGAAGACAATATGTGCCATACCGTACGGCGTTCTCGATTACGCAACATTGTCTTCCTTATCAAAGGCCGAGAATACGTTTTCTTTTACGAGAATACGTTTTCTTTTTAATCGTTCGTTGTACTAGTTTGTTTTGTAAGTGTATTGTTTTGTTTTATTTTGTTTATTCGTTCCTCGGCGATTCTGACTTATGGATCCTGTTGAGTATCGACGTAGAAGTAGAAGTAATATTAGTTACTGGTGGTGGCGGTGCGATTGGTGATCATAATAATGATCATAACAACTAGATATTAAATACCGAGTCAGTAGGCTACATGTCTTACCTGCAATAATGCAAATATTGAGATTATGTCAGTATGGATTTGTCAAGTGAAATTCACATACGAATACACAAATATATAACACGTAAACATACTACATAGACACAGTCATGTGAACTGCCTAAAAACGGCAACGAAGCCTTGGTCTTTTAATATTACGGGCGTTCACCAAAAAGGGACAAACACACACAAACTCACGCACGCGTATATAAAATATCATCGTTACTTTTCCCATGCATGATAAACTATACAAATAATGAATCCAGTAGTTGGTTGCCCGACCGGGTTTCACTTTTATTTTGGAAATTGCGAACGGAGCAGCACACTATTATGTTTGGCAATTAGGGGTTATACACACTTAAATTTCCTTTTCTAAGATTTTTACCTAGGAAAATGAGCTCAAAATTGACACTTTTGTCACTCACCAGTTGACCATGTTCACGGATGACACCGTATACAACATGTGCACGTTGGTCATTTTTGTGTACACATTCCAAGCAAAAATAATAGGAACACGAATTTCTAAATACTTATTTCGATCCCGAAATTAAAACATATAAATACTGCAACATTTGACTACATAATTACATGTAGGCTATGCATTTATTAGCGTTTTAGGAGGGCGAGGTATGAATTCCATATTATGGAAGGAATCGTCTATGCATGGATTTTGTTAGTAAGAAAATCCATGCTCTATGTAGTATAGGCACAATCCTCCGATGTGTTAGCCATTCGACACATTCGTTTCTTTTTTAAAAAAATCTTTGAGACTGAAATTAAGATAACCATTATCATGATAAAACTTTATCAAGTCTGATACATACTTGGGCTTGGGTCCCCCGGAGTTGGCATGCTTCCAGCTCTTGGCGCTAATGTATGTACATCATCGTACGTCGTGGTATTTTGTGTGTATACGCGCATGCGCAATCCGGGGTTTCTATCCTGGCCATGTTGTTGTGTGTGTGTTCTATGTATATTACGTTTACGTAATAAACCGGTGATGCGGCAGATTCAGCTAAAACTTTCATGCGACTAGACAAACTCTTGTGAATCTAACAATGAAATAGGTGTATGATTAAAATTAAAAACATTATTTTTGGGGGAAATTATAAAATATCATCACAATAAAACTGTATTGGGTCCCCCGGAGTTGGCATGCTTCCAGCTCTTGGCGACCATGTGCGACCATGTTGAACTTCTACGATGTGGAGACGTTGAGAGCAACCCTGGACCTCGACCCAACGACAACATCGGTGAAAATGGACAAATATCTCAAACCCGTAGATATTCCACCGCATCTTTACATGATATAAGGGCATCATGTACACGCAGCAAACTACCTCCTGCTACGTGGGACATCATTAAAGATTGTATTCAAAGAAAAACCAATATTAGCCAAATTATATCTTTACAGAAAGTTGAAATCATACAGAATATGAAAATATTACTTTCCAAGTACTCGCACATCCAAAAATTGAAAAAAAAATGATCATATTAAACACTGCCTGAAAACCCCCAATCCAGCGACGAGCGGAGTCAGTAGCTGTGTGTATTGTAGTGACGTCACCATAGGGGTTATCCAATAGGAAGCTTCGGTATCTACCACGTAATATACCGGAATTATACCCCTTTATACCGAGGATTCCGTGGTTGTTTAAACTATTTTCTATACAATTATGGTGGTTTAAACTTTTTGAACTAATAAAATAACAATTTATATTCGTTGTAAAGTTATTCTTTTATTCATTAATGTGTCTGATAAAAAGTAAAAATAGGTAAATGAATCACCTAGTCTGCGAGTTGAATCATACTCGCTGGCGGCATGCATGATACGTGCAGAGCCTCGACCGTGCGCGATACGGTGGACAATATGCATGCAATATATAGCGGTTAGTGCAGTGTATGTAGCTCGCTTCAGTTCAGCTCGCGTTAGTGAGTAAGTGCACTATTATCAGCGCATTTTTTTGTTGCTGTTTTTGCAGGTAATTGTTCTCGTATTTGTTTTAAAAGCCCTACAAACATGTAAGTAAAATAAGAGATAGTCTAGAATAAGTGTGATCGTAATAATCTTGCATTTTCGTTCCTTTTTGGAGCTTTTTAAAAGTGCAATTACTTACTAGGCAGTCATGGCGCGGTCCGCGGTGCTTGCGCGTAGGGCAAGAATCGTGGCTGTTTTTTCTCGTAAATCACTCAAATTCTTCTGCATCCTGATGATTAACTTGTTTTGGTTTCATATTTTGGAAAAACTTACTTTTTCGACTGGAAGATTAATTCTTCATTGATATCAACAGGAAAAAGTGATAATTTGAGAACGAAACTGTTCTGACTACTCAAGACATTGCCGAGGCAGATTTGACTTGTCCCACATATGCTATATTATGTTGGAGCATTTTCGTACGCATTTTCGTACGGGCATGGGCATGGCCGTTTTTAATTGAAACTTCTCACTTCTAAAGTCAATGTGAACCTTTGCTACCATTACTGCACCAGTCATGACATTTTAATACCAGCAACAGTGAAAATGTGAGTTTTAGTAACTGTTTTTTTTTATCGTCAGCAATTGGACTTCATCATTCATTTCAGTGCAGATAGTCCCATGCAGTCAATTTCGCGTATCTAGCTTTTTGCCAACTTAGATCTAAAGCCAACCTGTAACCTGTGACATTGTGTAACTTTGTGGTGTAACATATATCATCAATCATGGCTGACAAAACATCAGAAACCGGCCGTTCGACCCGGGGAAAGGAGAAGGAGAAGGAGAAAGAGAATGATAAGGCAGCCTTGTTATCTGCAGTGTTTCACGACCTTGTCCAGGATCAGCGATTTTTGGATTTAGTCAATATCCATTTTGAGAAATGTCTCGCCGATCTAAAAAAAGACCGTTGAAGAGCAAGAAGGCAGAATCTTCGATCTTGAAGTTGCAGCAGATAATAAATCGAAAGAAATAGAAAAATGTCATCGGCAAATGGAATCGCAAAACGAGCAAATCAAGTCTCTGCGTTATAAGGTGGATCAACAAGAGCAATACTCGAGGAGAAACTGCCTCCTGTTTTTCGGCTTTGACGAAACCCCAGGTGAGGATACCGACGAGATCATCTTGCGTCTATCAAATGAGACCCTTGGAGTACCGCTGACAAAGGCTGATCTGGAGCGCACTCATCGCAATGGCTCGAAGGAAAAACACAGCAAAAAGAAAATCCCGAGGCCGATCATAGCCAAATTCAAGTCATACAGGGATCGCCAGGAAGTCATCTCAAAGCGCAGGGTACTGAAGGGGAAAGGGAAATCGATCCAAGAGGACCTAACCAAAGCCAACCAAGAATTGCTGAAAAATGTAGGAGAATCAGAGAAAGTCAACGCAGCTTGGTCACGAGATTGACGCATCCTTGTCACTGACAAGGGTGGCAACAAACATCTGGTTACATGCATGGAGGATCTTAGAAAGCTATAATAGATTGGTTGGTTCATTTTCATGACCATTTTGAAGTGACACAAACTTTTGAACACGTTAACTTTGACATTCTTGTCAATCTTCTTATAGTGTGATTTTTTGCGTACATATACAAGTTTGTTTTTTTTTACTTGTATTTTGTTCATTCTTGCATGCATTGACAGTGCATTTTTTTTTTTAACTGTCTTTTTGATAGACGGGATTTTTAAATAATGTACGCAGTTCTTTTTTATTGTTAGGCTGCTGTGCTCTGCCTTGCATAGTTCATTTAAACATGTTACTGCTGGTGTGTGCTTGTGTTTTGGTTGGTTTGTGTGCGTGTATGTTCTACTTGTGTGTGTGCCTGGATTGTTTAGGTTGGCTGTATATTATATGAAATACTTTTGCTGTGTAGTGGCATCAATTACTCACTACTGGTTAAATGGATAATGATTTGCAAGAAGAAACAAATATTTTAGTAAATGATTGTAATTATGTTGATTGTGAAGTTTTTCAAGGTAATTTAGATAATAATTTTGATATCTTACATTTAAATGCTAGAAGCCTAAATAAAAATTATGATGAGCTGGTTTCCTTATTGTCTTGCCTCAAACATAACTTCTCAGTAATTGGTGTTTCTGAAACCTGGTTAAAACCCACTTCTGATGTTACTTTATTCCAGATACCAGGATACTCTTTTGCTCATATATGTCGGTCTGACAAGACTGGTGGTGGGGTTGCCTTGTATGTTAAAGAAGAATTAGACAGTAATATTCGGGATGATTTGTCTGGTACAAATCCAGGCTGCGAATAAATTTTTGTTGAAATAGCTGGTAGTAATTTTAAGAACGCAGTAGTTGGTTGTATGTACAGAGCACCTAATAGTGATACAGTACAACTTTTATAGAAAACACTGAACTCCAGTTGCAAATTTTGAATAGGGAAAAAAAGATGTCTATATTATGGGAGATTTTAACTTTAATCTCATGAATTATGATTGTGTGGATAAGGTTAAAGATTTTGTTGACTTAATGAACTCGAGTGGCTTATTTTCTCTCATTACAAAGCCTACTCGTATATCACAAAATGCAGCTACGCTCATAGATAATATTTTTACGAACTGTATTCATAATGAGTTTAATGCTGGTGTTTTGTGCTCTGATATTTCAGACCATATGCCTATCTTTTGTGTTAATAGGGGTGATTTTGTTAATTTTAAATCAAACACTCAAACTATGTTTAAGCGGCTAATAACAGATGAAAGAATTTTATCCTTTAAGCAACACCTATTGAATACTGACTGGCAGGATGTGTACCTGCTGGATAGTGCTAATGATTCATATGAATATTTCATTCAGGTTTTCACTGATTTGTATGAACAATGTTTTCCTGTTGTTCAAGTGACAAGTAAGAAAAAATGCAAGAAACCTTGGGTTACTTGTGGTTTATTGAAGTCAATAAATCGTAAACATAAGCTCTATAGTAATTATGTTAAAACACCAACTGATGCTAATAAAAAGAAGTATGTAATGTACAAAAATATTTTAGTTAAAACTCTTCGATTAGCAAAGATGAATTATTATAATGACTTGTTTCAACGTGTAAAGGGTGATGTTAAAAAAACATGGTCACACATTAATGAATTATTAGGGAGGGGTAAGAAGCGTTCGATTCCTTCTGAGATGTTTCATGAGGGATCATCTTTGGTGTCAAGTAAACAGAAGGCTGAATCTTTTAATAAGCATTTTATAGGTTTACCCGCTAAAATAAGTAGAGAAATTCCATTAGTCCCACAGTCTTTTCATGAATACTTGAAACCAAGTAATGATAATTCATCTTTGTTTTTAGACCAACTTCTGTATTTGAGATTATAAAATTTGTATCTTCGCTTAAGTCATCTAAGTCAAGTGGGTCAGATGATATTGCCCCTCGGGTTGTCAAGGAATGCATTCATTTTGTTGTTGAGCCCTTATGTCTTATTTTTAATAAATCATTGTCACAAGGAATTGTGCCTGACAAGCTAAAAGTAGCTAAGGTAGTTCCTGTGTATAAAAAAGATGATAATAGGAATTTGATTAATTATAGACCTATAGCTCTTTTACCAATCTTTTCTAAGATTTTAGAGAAACTAGTCTATAAGCGTTTAAATGAATTTTTATTGAAAAAAGATATTTTGATTCAACAACAATTTGGTTTTCGTAAACATTTTTCTACTAGCATGGGAGTTTTTAATTTGTTGAATTCTATTATAGATTCATTTGATGATGGAAAATTTTGCCTTGGAATTTTCCTAGATTTGTCAAAGGCATTTGACACCATAGACCACACCATCCTTTTGAGTAAACTTGAGCATTATGGAGTGCGTGGAATAGCATTATCATGGTTTAAGAGCTACTTATTCAAACGCTCACAATATGTGGTGGTCGATGGTGTCAAATCGCAATCTGGTTACATTCAGTTTGGTGTGCCACAAGGGTCAGTGCTTGGTCCTTTGTTATTTTTAATTTATATTAATGATATCATTAACTCATCAAACTTATTTTTATATTCACTATTTGCTGACGACACTAGTTTATTGCTCTCTCATAAAAACATTGTTACTCTAGTGACGGTTGCAAATGCTGAAATTAAAAAAATACTTGCATGGTTTTGCTGTAATAAGCTATTATTAAATGTTCAAAAGACTAAATATATTATTTTTTGATCTCGAGGTAAAATTATTCCAAACAATATTGATAATTTGAATGTTGGGGAACCCATTGTTGTTCGTAGTAAGCATGTGCAATTCCTGGGAGTTATTGTTGATGAGCACCTGACTTGGAAACCTCATATTGAATCTGTTTGCACCAAGGTTTCTCGAAGTGTGGGTATTATATGTAGATTAAGATATATTTTGCCTCTGAGGATTTTAAAAACTTTATACAATAGCATTGTTCTTCCTTACTTGATTTATTGTAATGTTGCATGGGGCAATACGTTTAAGATTCACATTGATAAATTGAAGGTATTACAAAAGAAAATAATGAGGCTTGTCACCAATTCAAACTTCAGACAGCCGAGTAAGCCATTATTCCTTCAGTTAAAGTTACTACCATTTGATGAATTAGTATCGTTTAGCCGTTTGATTTTTATGTTTAAACTCCAATCTTGTCCGCAATTTTGTCAATTAAAAGACTTATTTGCCCTTAACTCACAGATTCATAATTATAACACGCGTCAAAGAAACCTCCTCCATCGATCTCATGTAAGGACTAATGTTTCTTTGAATTATTTCCGAACCACTTGTACTAAGTGGAACCAACTGCCAGTTGATATTAGGAACAGCACAACATTCTCTAGGTTCAAAGTCCAATGTAAGAAATACCTATTCAACAATTTGAAATGAATTATTTAAGTCAATGTTAAACACTTTAAATGATTTTATGAAGATTGGCGAGCCTACACATGTAGTCTTGTGTGTTCTGTGTGGTGTGGATGTGTATGTGTGTGTGTGTGTGTGTTTGTCTGTTTATGGTCTTCATTTTTCATGAAGTTTAGCTTTTCCCATTGTATATACGTTATGGTTGTCTTGATTTACACTTGCCATGTTTTAAATTTAATGTGTGAACTTGTGTGGCATTTTGGACTGCAGTAGGTAGTCTCAGTGACTGGTCTTATTGGCCAATTAATATGACACAGATGATCTTTTTCTTAGTCACTTGACATCACTGACTGTTGTCCATTGTGTCACCGAGTCCCAACTTACTTGTACTTTGTATAGTGCCCCACTCACAAGCCTAGCTTCTGAAGGGGCCCTAAAAAAAGAAACCATTCATATTGAATTCATGTAATTCTTTTGTAACAGTGATTCATGTAATTTTTGATATATGCTTGGTTTTTGGTTTTGAATAAATTGAAAATTGAATTAAATTGAAATGGCAGTTGGCGCGGCAGCTCAGCTAGGTAGCTAGAGCCCAGCCTGTCTCGCGGGGCTGGGCCGCTGAAACTCTAGTGCGGGTTCCGTACTATCATTCAACTGACGGGCATTTTTTTTTCGAGGCACGTTCAATTTGCGTCTCTCAATTTGTCAAACAAATCTCTAATTTTGGGAAAATAACCACTCATACGGTAAAATATGTACTTTTACACTAACATTGGGCAATTTTCTAGATTTTTGTTTCTTCATTTCCGATGTTGCAAAACGAGCGAGCGATGGCTGTTGTAAACAAAATACTGCACGCAAAATGATGTATACCGCGATATAGCAGAGAATTCACCCACTCGTTATACGTCATCGACCTAAGCGGCGAGATCGGGGTGAATTTGGGCCTGGTTTGGAGGGTGAGTTTTTCTTATTTTTAATTTCGATTTAAAAATATTCTTAAAAATTCAAAAAATCTGAATTTCTCGAGGCTTGTAAAGTACAAGATTACCTTCACAATCATACCAAATTCGACTCAATTTATAATCAATGAGCAAAATCTTTAAGCACCTGGGCATCAACAGCAGACCAGCTCCTCACCGAGGTAAGAGAGGAGGCGAACATTCACGAAATCGGAAACAAATACCTGTCCTTGTTCGTCAACGAATTCCTAACCGAACCAGTAATATCCATCGGACCATGAACTTGTACCTTATGTACCTTATGTCTCTCAAATTGTAAATGCGATGTGTTTGAATGTGTGTGGCTTGCAAAGTAAGCTGAGCCTTGGAATTATGGAGGAATATGTTAAAAGTTATGATGTTTGTTTGTCTGAAACTAAATGTAACTCTGTCGATGATAATTTTGTTGTATGATTTAAACCATTTGTAATGCCAAGTAAGAATGTGAAGCATAGGTTTGGGGCAGCTCATGGATTATGTGTGTTAATTAAGACTGCAATTGCTAGTTATTTTCTTATTTACCATAAGCAACCTCAAGTGTCCCATTGAAGGAATGTAGACAGTTTTTGGCATCGCAACTGACAAATAGATACCACACAGTTTTCTTATTGTTATGTTATTGTCATTTTTTCATTTTTCCAAATATGTTCTTGTAAGGTGGGCCTCCAAAAATGTGTAGGAGCAAAAGTGGGCCTCTGGTTAAAAAAAGGTTGAGAAACGCTGCTTTAGATCATATTTTTACATTGCATGGTTTGATTGATTTATACTTGCGTCGCGGTAAGAGGATTTATTGTGCCTTCATAGATTATAAAAAGGCTTTTGATTTGGTTGATAGGGCCAGTTTATGGTCAAAGTTAATTGCTAGTGGTATTAATGGTAATGTTATACGTGTAGTGTATAATATGTATGAAAGTGCAAGTCATGTGTCAAGGTAGGACATAACTTGTCAGATTTCTTTTTGTGTAATATAGGTGTCCGACAAGGAGAAAACCTGTCTCCTCTCTTGTTTGCGATATATCTTAATGACTTCGAATATTTTATAAGTAGGCATTATAAGGGTCTGAATATGTGTTATATTGAGATAAGGGAAAACCTTAGCGATGACGATGTAGAGGTATTTTAAAGGTTGTATGCTTTACTTTATGCCGATGATACTATTGTGATGGCTGAGTCAGCTGTAGAGTTACAAGCTGCGTTATGTGCAGAACTTTGGAAATTAACTGTCAATGTTACAAAGACAAAAATTATGATTTTTTTTCTCGCGGAAAAGTTCGTAAATTTCCTGCCTTTATGTTTGGTGAGAGTGAAGTGGAAGTAGTTCCTGATTATGTTTATCTTGGGACAACCTTTAGTTTTAAATGAGGGGTGCAATCCCGGCTTTGATTCAGGTTTATAGCTTTAAATATGTGCCTTTATTGATATACCACACTCTTTTTTTCAAAGAAATCCTTAAGTTGGGAAAAAAAGGTAAATTTCATGCAACTTTTTTGCTTTATTACGCATCGGCGTTCCATGCTCCTAAAAAAAGTCATTTAAAGCAGAGCGGAAATGTGCGCACGTGTCACCCGATTCATGACATCACATGCAGACCGCAACGCGGAGGAATGTGCATTGTTTACATGCAGAGCCTATGACTTGCTTGTAAAACAAACTCGTTTTTGCTTGTAAATTGAGGTTTTACTGAAAATGCTTAAGAATTGCTAAGAAATGAATTGTAGCAGGATGCAGCTACACATCTGAGTGTATATCGTCCCATGATATAAACCTGAACAAATGTTTGCAAATATTGAAACAAATGGAAATAATATCTCTGTGTCAACGTGAGTATTGTACTCAGCGTGTACGTCTATGACCGAGCTAAACTGCGATTGCCTGCAGGTGACGTCACAAAGATGACGTAATTTTTTGTTCGCCCGGGACTCAGTTTTTTTACGGGGGTTCCGAAAGAGAATTTACAAGTTGATTTTTTTATTTTACCGGGTTTTCCCACGAGGAAAATATGTTTGTATTAGTAATCTTCATGAAAATCTACCTTAGATACAGTAAAACCCAATTTTGAGGCAGTTTTCTTGTCACCATACCTTTAATGGTTCATTTAATAAAGCTATAGTTAAACAGGTGAATCAGGCAAGGAGAGCATTATATTGTTTAATTGGTAAGGCAAGGAAATTATGTTTGCCTTTGGATATTCAATGTGAGTAATTCGTTCAGCTTGTAGTACCAATTGCTAATTATTTTGAAGTTATACATGATACTTGTTCAGAATTTGTTTATTGGTTCAAGTGTAGTGGTGAAGCCTATGGTGACCCATTTATTTTAGGTGCAGTTTATCTTCCTTGTGAAGGTTCAGTGTATTATCATAGTGATATTTTTGATAATATTGCTGATGATTTGTTAAACTTTCAGGCCTCCCTTGATCTCCCTGTGATTCTGATGGGTGATTTTAATTCAATAACAGGTAATTTGAGTGATTTTATTGTTTTGGATGAAGCAGTTGCTATTGAATGTGGGGTTGAATTGGCTCAGGATGATTTGTTCAGTTCAAAATTTGTTCTTGATGATCTTGGTATTATGACTGACCGGTGTAGTATGGATGGGCATGTGAATAATAATGGTCGTAATTTGATTGTATTGTGTAAGAGTCTTACTATTAAAATTGTTAATGGTAGATTTGGAGATGATCGCGGAGTTGGTGATTATACTTGTCAAACTGCTAATGGGAAAAGTGTCATTGATTATGTATTGGTATCCTCTGCTTTAATGCCGAAAATTATTGCATTTCAGGTTGATGTTTTGGACAAGTGTTTGTCTGATGCCCACTTTGCGGTATCTGTTAAATTGTCTATTGCTAGTGAAGTTAATGATAAAGGTCGGTGTAGGCCTAATGTAGTTGTACAGTCGGACCACTTTATGATGAGTAATTCACAAAGTGATTACAGTATAGGTATTGCCCCCTTAAAACTCGTTGGAATAGTGACTTGAAATTGGAGTACCAAAATGCTTTTTGTGAAAATAGTATTAACTGTTTGAGTGTGGATATCCAGAATATGGTTGCTGGAAATGTTACTCAGAATGAATTAGATAGCTTTATTGAGAAATTGAATGAGATATTAATTGACCCAGCTAAAACGCTTGGTATGTGTAAAGAGGTGAAGAGATTGTCTAGACCTGCTAGACATTCTCAGAAAAAGCGATGGTTTAATAAATCATGCGAGGTTCGAAGAAGAGAATATTTGAACGCTAAACGTAGGTTAAAAGGATTAAGAACGGATGAGGCTCAAGCTGAATTGATGGATAGGGCCAAGGCTTATAAGAAGTTTATACGGAAGGTTTCTAGGGCGTATTATAATGATTTGCATAAGTCTTTGAGAAATTTGAAGTGTAATAAGCCAAAGAAGTATTGGGACATTTTGAATAATGCAGTTAGCTCTGAAAGTAAAACTGGTAATGTTTCTCTTGAGGAGTTTCGGAGGCATTTTGAGTTGTTAAGTATGAGGCCAGAGGAGTTGGGCATTGAGACTAGAGTATAATTTGATCCTACTGTAATACGTCATTCTATTACTGAGGATATAACTAGAGATTTTTCTTTAGAGGAGATTCAGAAAGTGATTAAACTCTTACGTAATAATAAGGCCAGTGGAATTGATAATGTGTTAAATGAGTATTTAAAGAATTCCCCGACCAGCTTTGTGCTATTGCTTGTTTGTTTTTTTTAATACTATTTTGTACTCTGGTGTGGTACCCACTATTTGGTGCCTGGGTATGATTAAACCTTTGTATGTAAAGAAAGGCTCTCTAGATGACCCTGATAATTATAGAGGAATAACTTTACTTAGTTGTGTAGGTAAACTATTTACTGCCTGTATTAATGCAAGACTAAGACCCCGTTTACAGTGAAAAAAAGGCCGGGCCGAGCCGCGGCTCAGCCCGGCCTTTTTTTTCACTGTAAACGCTCAAAAGGCCAAATGCGGTACCAAAAGTGGCCGCGCATTTGGCCCCGCTCTTGAGGTGGTCTCGGCCGCGGCTCGGCCCAGCCTTTTCTCACTGTAAACGCACGCAGGGCCAAATGCGGTACCAAATGTGACCCCGGAAGTGAAAGGATCATTACGTTCATGACCCCGGCGCGCCCCCAAACTAATCGTTTGTTTACATGCAGAGCGCCACTACGACAAGATGTTGAAAGGGCGGCCGGGCCGAGCTCGCCACTGTAAACTCACACAATTGGGGGGCCGAGTACCGCACTGCACTGTAAACGGGGTCCTAGACCCCGTTTACAGTGAAAAAAAGGCCGGGCCGAGCCGCGGCTCGGCGGTTTGGCCGCGGCCTGGCCCGGCCTTTTTTTCACTGTAAACGCTCTGCTCAAAAGGCCAAATGCGGTACCAAAGGTGGCCGCGCATTTGGCCCCGCTCTGGAGGTTGTCTTGGCCGCGGCTCGGCCCCGCTTTTTCTCACTGTAAACGCACGCAGGGCTAAATGCGGTACCAAATATGTGACCCCGGAAGTGAAAGGATCATTACGTCATAGGATATTCATTACAAATTCATTACAAATAACCAGCGCCTCTGATCTGCACTGTGACCCCGGCGCGCCCCCAAAATAATGGTTTGTTTACATGCAGAGCGCCACTACGACAAGATAATGAAAGGGCGGCCGGGCCGAGCCCGCCACTGTAAACGCACAAAATTGGGAGGCCGAGTACCGCAATTTAGGCCGGGCCGAGCCGCGGCTCGGCCCGGCCCTGCACTGTAAACGGGGTCTGACTGAATATTTGGATTGTGTTGGTTTAATGGGAGATGAACAGGCTGGATTCAGGGGTGGCTACAGTACTTTAGATCAGCGTTTCTCAACCAGTGGGCCGCGGCCCACTGGTGGGCCGCGAAGCTCTCTCAGGTGGGCCGCGAGGTCGGCCAAAATGAAATTTTAAAAATTCTGTGGTAGCTAGTCCACGTCCTGGCTGATTTTATTCGATGTGCAATAAGATTTTGCTTCAGACATGTCAAGTCAAATTTCCTTCCCAAGTATGCACCAGATAGCATGATTTCAAGTTAAATATTGCAAAATTCCCCTTACCGTGCACGGGCGGACACCAACCTACGATCACCCCCTCCCATCACCCTTCCCCCTCTCGGTAATTGTTTCGCTCCCTCAGTAATTGGTCTTGTCTACGTCTAGAATACAATGTTCATGTTGTTGTATTATAAATAGTGTGGCTTTTGATGCACTGTTTGAACTGTATAATGTCACTTTGCGAATATTTTGGGGGGTGCATATTTGACGCGTTTACCTACATTACATGTTGCCAAGTCAGAATTTCCTATCTAGGTATGCACCAGATTGCACAGTTTCAAGTCCAAAAATGCAAAAGCTCCCTACCGTGGGAGGGGGAACACACCCTCCCCCTCCCCCGCTCAATCGCTTTGCTCCTTCGCAATATGCGGTGGTGATGCGGATTTGGTTTAGCCCCCCCCCCCCCCCAAAAAAAAAAAAAAAAACACCTGTCCCCCATCAAACCACGACTTGATTTTCTTATTTACCATAAGCAACCTCAAGTGTCCCATTGAAGGAATGTAGACAGTTTTTGGCATCGCAACTGACAAATAGATACCACACAGTTTTCTTATTGTTATGTTATTGTCATTTTTTCATTTTTCCAAATATGTTCTTGTAAGGTGGGCCTCCAAAAATGTGTAGGAGCAAAAGTGGGCCTCTGGTTAAAAAAAGGTTGAGAAACGCTGCTTTAGATCATATTTTTACATTGCATGGTTTGATTGATTTATACTTGCGTCGCGGTAAGAGGATTTATTGTGCCTTCATAGATTATAAAAAGGCTTTTGATTTGGTTGATAGGGCCAGTTTATGGTCAAAGTTAATTGCTAGTGGTATTAATGGTAATGTTATACGTGTAGTGTATAATATGTATGAAAGTGCAAGTCATGTGTCAAGGTAGGACATAACTTGTCAGATTTCTTTTTGTGTAATATAGGTGTCCGACAAGGAGAAAACCTGTCTCCTCTCTTGTTTGCGATATATCTTAATGACTTCGAATATTTTATAAGTAGGCATTATAAGGGTCTGAATATGTGTTATATTGAGATAAGGGAAAACCTTAGCGATGACGATGTAGAGGTATTTTAAAGGTTGTATGCTTTACTTTATGCCGATGATACTATTGTGATGGCTGAGTCAGCTGTAGAGTTACAAGCTGCGTTATGTGCAGAACTTTGGAAATTAACTGTCAATGTTACAAAGACAAAAATTATGATTTTTTTTCTCGCGGAAAAGTTCGTAAATTTCCTGCCTTTATGTTTGGTGAGAATGAAGTGGAAGTAGTTCCTGATTATGTTTATCTTGGGACAACCTTTAGTTTTAAATGAGGGGTGCAATCCCGGCTTTGATTCAGGTTTATAGCTTTAAATATGTGCCTTTATTGATATACCACACTCTTTTTTTCAAAGAAATCCTTAAGTTGGGAAAAAAAGGTAAATTTCATGCAACTTTTTTGCTTTATTACGCATCGGCGTTCCATGCTCCTAAAAAAAGTCATTTAAAGCAGAGCGGAAATGTGCGCACGTGTCACCCGATTCATGACATCACATGCAGACCGCAACGCGGAGGAATGTGCATTGTTTACATGCAGAGCCTATGACTTGCTTGTAAAACAAACTCGTTTTTGCTTGTAAATTGAGGTTTTACTGAAAATGCTTAAGAATTGCTAAGAAATGAATTGTAGCAGGATGCAGCTACACATCTGAGTGTATATCGTCCCATGATATAAACCTGAACAAATGTTTGCAAATATTGAAACAAATGGAAATAATATCTCTGTGTCAACGTGAGTATTGTACTCAGCGTGTACGTCTATGACCGAGCTAAACTGCGATTGCCTGCAGGTGACGTCACAAAGATGACGTAATTTTTTGTTCGCCCGGGACTCAGTTTTTTTACGGGGGTTCCGAAAGAGAATTTACAAGTTGATTTTTTTATTTTACCGGGTTTTCCCACGAGGAAAATATGTTTGTATTAGTAATCTTCATGAAAATCTACCTTAGATACAGTAAAACCCAATTTTGAGGCAGTTTTCTTGTCACCATACCTTTAATGGTTCATTTAATAAAGCTATAGTTAAACAGGTGAATCAGGCAAGGAGAGCATTATATTGTTTAATTGGTAAGGCAAGGAAATTATGTTTGCCTTTGGATATTCAATGTGAGTAATTCGTTCAGCTTGTAGTACCAATTGCTAATTATTTTGAAGTTATACATGATACTTGTTCAGAATTTGTTTATTGGTTCAAGTGTAGTGGTGAAGCCTATGGTGACCCATTTATTTTAGGTGCAGTTTATCTTCCTTGTGAAGGTTCAGTGTATTATCATAGTGATATTTTTGATAATATTGCTGATGATTTGTTAAACTTTCAGGCCTCCCTTGATCTCCCTGTGATTCTGATGGGTGATTTTAATTCAATAACAGGTAATTTGAGTGATTTTATTGTTTTGGATGAAGCAGTTGCTATTGAATGTGGGGTTGAATTGGCTCAGGATGATTTGTTCAGTTCAAAATTTGTTCTTGATGATCTTGGTATTATGACTGACCGGTGTAGTATGGATGGGCATGTGAATAATAATGGTCGTAATTTGATTGTATTGTGTAAGAGTCTTACTATTAAAATTGTTAATGGTAGATTTGGAGATGATCGCGGAGTTGGTGATTATACTTGTCAAACTGCTAATGGGAAAAGTGTCATTGATTATGTATTGGTATCCTCTGCTTTAATGCCGAAAATTATTGCATTTCAGGTTGATGTTTTGGACAAGTGTTTGTCTGATGCCCACTTTGCGGTATCTGTTAAATTGTCTATTGCTAGTGAAGTTAATGATAAAGGTCGGTGTAGGCCTAATGTAGTTGTACAGTCGGACCACTTTATGATGAGTAATTCACAAAGTGATTACAGTATAGGTATTGCCCCCTTAAAACTCGTTGGAATAGTGACTTGAAATTGGAGTACCAAAATGCTTTTTGTGAAAATAGTATTAACTGTTTGAGTGTGGATATCCAGAATATGGTTGCTGGAAATGTTACTCAGAATGAATTAGATAGCTTTATTGAGAAATTGAATGAGATATTAATTGACCCAGCTAAAACGCTTGGTATGTGTAAAGAGGTGAAGAGATTGTCTAGACCTGCTAGACATTCTCAGAAAAAGCGATGGTTTAATAAATCATGCGAGGTTCGAAGAAGAGAATATTTGAACGCTAAACGTAGGTTAAAAGGATTAAGAACGGATGAGGCTCAAGCTGAATTGATGGATAGGGCCAAGGCTTATAAGAAGTTTATACGGAAGGTTTCTAGGGCGTATTATAATGATTTGCATAAGTCTTTGAGAAATTTGAAGTGTAATAAGCCAAAGAAGTATTGGGACATTTTGAATAATGCAGTTAGCTCTGAAAGTAAAACTGGTAATGTTTCTCTTGAGGAGTTTCGGAGGCATTTTGAGTTGTTAAGTATGAGGCCAGAGGAGTTGGGCATTGAGACTAGAGTATAATTTGATCCTACTGTAATACGTCATTCTATTACTGAGGATATAACTAGAGATTTTTCTTTAGAGGAGATTCAGAAAGTGATTAAACTCTTACGTAATAATAAGGCCAGTGGAATTGATAATGTGTTAAATGAGTATTTAAAGAATTCCCCGACCAGCTTTGTGCTATTGCTTGTTTGTTTTTTTTAATACTATTTTGTACTCTGGTGTGGTACCCACTATTTGGTGCCTGGGTATGATTAAACCTTTGTATGTAAAGAAAGGCTCTCTAGATGACCCTGATAATTATAGAGGAATAACTTTACTTAGTTGTGTAGGTAAACTATTTACTGCCTGTATTAATGCAAGACTAAGACCCCGTTTACAGTGAAAAAAAGGCCGGGCCGAGCCGCGGCTCAGCCCGGCCTTTTTTTTCACTGTAAACGCTCAAAAGGCCAAATGCGGTACCAAAAGTGGCCGCGCATTTGGCCCCGCTCTTGAGGTGGTCTCGGCCGCGGCTCGGCCCAGCCTTTTCTCACTGTAAACGCACGCAGGGCCAAATGCGGTACCAAATGTGACCCCGGAAGTGAAAGGATCATTACGTTCATGACCCCGGCGCGCCCCCAAACTAATCGTTTGTTTACATGCAGAGCGCCACTACGACAAGATGTTGAAAGGGCGGCCGGGCCGAGCTCGCCACTGTAAACTCACACAATTGGGGGGCCGAGTACCGCACTGCACTGTAAACGGGGTCCTAGACCCCGTTTACAGTGAAAAAAAGGCCGGGCCGAGCCGCGGCTCGGCGGTTTGGCCGCGGCCTGGCCCGGCCTTTTTTTCACTGTAAACGCTCTGCTCAAAAGGCCAAATGCGGTACCAAAGGTGGCCGCGCATTTGGCCCCGCTCTGGAGGTTGTCTTGGCCGCGGCTCGGCCCCGCTTTTTCTCACTGTAAACGCACGCAGGGCTAAATGCGGTACCAAATATGTGACCCCGGAAGTGAAAGGATCATTACGTCATAGGATATTCATTACAAATTCATTACAAATAACCAGCGCCTCTGATCTGCACTGTGACCCCGGCGCGCCCCCAAAATAATGGTTTGTTTACATGCAGAGCGCCACTACGACAAGATAATGAAAGGGCGGCCGGGCCGAGCCCGCCACTGTAAACGCACAAAATTGGGAGGCCGAGTACCGCAATTTAGGCCGGGCCGAGCCGCGGCTCGGCCCGGCCCTGCACTGTAAACGGGGTCTGACTGAATATTTGGATTGTGTTGGTTTAATGGGAGATGAACAGGCTGGATTCAGGGGTGGCTACAGTACTTTAGATCAGCGTTTCTCAACCAGTGGGCCGCGGCCCACTGGTGGGCCGCGAAGCTCTCTCAGGTGGGCCGCGAGGTCGGCCAAAATGAAATTTTAAAAATTCTGTGGTAGCTAGTCCACGTCCTGGCTGATTTTATTCGATGTGCAATAAGATTTTGCTTCAGACATGTCAAGTCAAATTTCCTTCCCAAGTATGCACCAGATAGCATGATTTCAAGTTAAATATTGCAAAATTCCCCTTACCGTGCACGGGCGGACACCAACCTACGATCACCCCCTCCCATCACCCTTCCCCCTCTCGGTAATTGTTTCGCTCCCTCAGTAATTGGTCTTGTCTACGTCTAGAATACAATGTTCATGTTGTTGTATTATAAATAGTGTGGCTTTTGATGCACTGTTTGAACTGTATAATGTCACTTTGCGAATATTTTGGGGGGTGCATATTTGACGCGTTTACCTACATTACATGTTGCCAAGTCAGAATTTCCTATCTAGGTATGCACCAGATTGCACAGTTTCAAGTCCAAAAATGCAAAAGCTCCCTACCGTGGGAGGGGGAACACACCCTCCCCCTCCCCCGCTCAATCGCTTTGCTCCTTCGCAATATGCGGTGGTGATGCGGATTTGGTTTAGCCCCCCCCCCCCCCCCAAAAAAAAAAAAAAAAAACACCTGTCCCCCATCAAACCACGACTTGATTTTCTTATTTACCATAAGCAACCTCAAGTGTCCCATTGAAGGAATGTAGACAGTTTTTGGCATCGCAACTGACAAATAGATACCACACAGTTTTCTTATTGTTATGTTATTGTCATTTTTTCATTTTTCCAAATATGTTCTTGTAAGGTGGGCCTCCAAAAATGTGTAGGAGCAAAAGTGGGCCTCTGGTTAAAAAAAGGTTGAGAAACGCTGCTTTAGATCATATTTTTACATTGCATGGTTTGATTGATTTATACTTGCGTCGCGGTAAGAGGATTTATTGTGCCTTCATAGATTATAAAAAGGCTTTTGATTTGGTTGATAGGGCCAGTTTATGGTCAAAGTTAATTGCTAGTGGTATTAATGGTAATGTTATACGTGTAGTGTATAATATGTATGAAAGTGCAAGTCATGTGTCAAGGTAGGACATAACTTGTCAGATTTCTTTTTGTGTAATATAGGTGTCCGACAAGGAGAAAACCTGTCTCCTCTCTTGTTTGCGATATATCTTAATGACTTCGAATATTTTATAAGTAGGCATTATAAGGGTCTGAATATGTGTTATATTGAGATAAGGGAAAACCTTAGCGATGACGATGTAGAGGTATTTTAAAGGTTGTATGCTTTACTTTATGCCGATGATACTATTGTGATGGCTGAGTCAGCTGTAGAGTTACAAGCTGCGTTATGTGCAGAACTTTGGAAATTAACTGTCAATGTTACAAAGACAAAAATTATGATTTTTTTTCTCGCGGAAAAGTTCGTAAATTTCCTGCCTTTATGTTTGGTGAGAGTGAAGTGGAAGTAGTTCCTGATTATGTTTATCTTGGGACAACCTTTAGTTTTAATGGTTCATTTAATAAAGCTATAGTTAAACAGGTGAATCAGGCAAGGAGAGCATTATATTGTTTAATTGGTAAGGCAAGGAAATTATGTTTGCCTTTGGATATTCAATGTGAGTAATTCGATCAGCTTGTAGTACCAATTTTATATGGTTGCGAGGTTTGGGGGTTTCAGAAACTTGATTGTGTTGAAATGTTTCATAAGACATTCCTTAAAAGTTTGCTTAGAGTTAAAGGGGTAGTACAGTTTTGGTAAGACTGAACTTTAGTAACCAAACCTGGACAGTAACATAAACTAATAGTTATAACTCCACCATGCTCGAAAGGTATACAAAATTACAAACGACTAAGTAAAAAGCCCGTTATCATTCAAAAAGAGCCATAAAACACAAGAGGGCGGTTTCTAAAAAGGCATTGGTTTCAACCATTTTTCATACAAAATTATGCAGGTGATGTTTTATTGAAATCATGATTAAAAAGAGAGATCATCAACAACTATTTAAAAAACGCTTTTTAACATTTTGGAAAAAGTGCAAGTATTTTTTTATTTTTTTGAAAAAAATCATCTAATTATTTGGGCCCCAAATAATTATAAGATGAGATATATTTATTGATATTTCAGCCGTTTCTGGGTCGATTTTGACCAAATAAGGTTTATTCTGCCATTAAAATTGCATGTTCTCTCAAATTCAACACTCAGTTTTTCATTACCTCACAAAAAATTGTGATGTGCAATTGTGCAGCGCCCTCTCTACCAAAACTAAACTACCCCTTTAATCGTGGTACTGCTAATTGTATGGTTTATGGAGAACTTGGTAGGTCTGATTTGAGAAATACTGTAGAGTCGCGTATGGTTAGCTACTGGGCTAGAATTGTTCAGGGGGAAAAGTCAAAGTTATCTTACATTGTTTGTAAGCTGTTGTGTAAGTTGTATGATAAGGGTGATTTTGAGTCGAGGTGGATTAAACATATAAAACATATTTTGGATAGGTGTGGAATGTCAAATGTCTGGACTGTTGACGTTCCATTGAATATTGATTGGGTGAAATTGTCTTTGAATTTGAGGTTAGCTGATATGTATAAGCAAAATTGGAATGATGAGGTAAATAGGAATCGTTTTTGTATAAATTATAGGATCTTTAAAAGTGTGGTTGGTTTTGAAAAATATTTAGTGCAGTTGGATGTTAAAGATAGGATAACTTTGTCTAGATTTCGGTGTGGAAACCATAAACTCCCAATGGGTCATTCCATGTCAAATCACCCAATGGATTTCATCGCACCCCTTCAACTTTCCTAATATTTGGTACATATGATATTTCAACCTTTCAAAGCGCAAGTATCTAAGTCTTAGCCCGATCCGCCCAACGGTTTTGGCGCTATGGTCAATTCTTATGGGGGAGTTTTGTCAGAAATGGGCATTGACACCTTTTTTCAAATGGCCATTGTCCATTAACCGTTGGGTCAAATTATTTTGTAATGGTGTCATTGGACTGAGGATGTTATATGCAATCCATTTATTCAATTTGTTTTCATGCATGAGCGAGTTTGGATACGATAACCTTTGACATTAGACTTTGACCTTCCGTTTTACCTCGTGGATCAAATAATTTTAAGCATTTTTTTTGGCTTAAATCTTGGTTTGATATAAGTTCTACAATATATGAAAGAATTGGAGAGATATTATTTCTTGTTTTTTCTACAGCCTTGTTTTAAGTTTGCAAATTTCATGTAAAATTGAATTATTTTAGACCTGCACCCATGTCCAAGAATTCTATGGGTGTATTATGTATGAAAAAATACCTATTCAAAGTCATGATTAGAGCCTATTCACACCCTGGCTTACCACAGTTAAATAGACCTGCTAATCCCCATACAATAGAAATGCAGACAAATGACATCATGGCACTTGCATTGATGTTCTAATGATACCACATTTTTTCAACCAGACAAATGGCCCTGTTGCAGAAAGAGATAAAATCAATTGTGAGTCAGATCAAATGTTCTAAATGCACAAATCTGATTGGTTGAAATGCAGAAAATGTCTCTCTCTGCAATCTGTAGATCTGTAGATCTTTTCTTGAATACAATCTTTCAAGTTTGAGTTCAAAATGCAAACTTGTACATTATTCATGAAAGCAAATATCTACAGGTCTCCCTTTTTCAATGAATTTCATGTTTCTATGCAACATACATTTATGCAATAGTTACATGATTGTTCATGGTTCGTGAAATTTCAAATTGCACTGTTTTACACTTGCAATTAATGCATAAATCCACATGTGCCATTACAAATACAAATTGAGTGAAATATCAAACAGCATTGTTTCACAAACCATAAATAATGCATTAAGCCATAATTATGTGCTGTTTCACAAAAATGGACAGGCATGCGCAAGTTCTTGTGACTTTTGAAATTGGGTCATTTTGTCTTTAATATGTGCTCATTCAGCCATGAAGAGATGAATATCTCTGACTTTCACATAATGTACAAAACAACTGTAGAAATATTGTAGCGAGGTGACATCTTGAAACAATTATTGGTTATGAAATTATGAGCAGTTGTCTAGGGGGTAGTTACTTTTTGTGTTCGGTTTAGTTAGAAAGAATCAGGTTTGAATTTGTACAGATTACAAATCATGTAACTATTGCATAAATTTATGTTGCATAGAAACATGAAATTCATTGAAAAGAAGATACATGTAGATATTTGCTTTCGTGAATGATGTACAAGTTTGCATTTTAGACTCAAACTTGAAATATTGTATTCAAGAAAAGATCTACAGATCTACAGATTGCAGAGAGAGACATTTTCTGCGTTTCAACCAATCAGATTTGTGCATTTAGAACATTTGATCTGACTCACAATTGATTTTATCTCTTTCTACAACATGGCCTGTTGTCTGGTTGAAAAAATGTGGTATCATTAGAACATCAATTCAAGTGCCATGATGTCATTTGTCTGGATTTCTATTGTATGGGGATTAGCAGTTCGATTTAACTGTGGTAAGCCAGGGTGTGAATAGGCTCTAATCTTGACTTTGAATAGGTCTTTTTCATACATAATACACCCATAGAATTCTTGGACATGGGTGCAGGTCTAAAATAATTAAATTTTACATGAAATTTGCAAACTTAAAACAAGGCTGTAGAAAAAACAAGAAATAATATACATGTATCTCCAATTCTTTCATATATTGTAGAACTTATATCAAACCAAGATTTAAGCCAAACAAATTCTCAAAATGATTTGATCCACGAGGTAAAACGGAAGGTCAAAGGTTATCGTATCCAAACTCGCTCATGCATGAACACAAATTGCATAAATGGATTGCATATAACATCCCTAGTCCAATGACACCATTCCAAAATAATTTTACCCAACGGTTAATGGACAATGGCCATTTGAAAAATGGTGCCAACGCCCATTTCTGACAAAACTCCCTCATAAGAATTGACCATAGCGCCAAAACCGTTGGGCGGATCGGGCTAAAACTTAGAGATTTGCGCTTTGAAAGGTTGAAATATCATATATACCAAGTATTAGCAAGTTTGAAGGGGGTGCGATGAAAATTTTCACCTTTTTGGGGTGATTTGACATGTAATGACCCCAATAGCAAATGGTCGCTACTTGCCTGAGCAAGAGTTGCAGATTTGCAGCTTGTGTTCCTTACAAGACCAGGGGGATGAATTTCATTATGTGTAAGTGTGCCCTGCATTTCAAAATGATCGGAAGCAGCTAGTTAAAGGTCATTATTTTAAGAGGCCAAATGTATATAAGATGTACCAGTTATTCAATGTCAGAAATATGGCTTGGTACGAACAGTCACGTCACGTTCACGTCACGTCACGTGAAGGTTCTGTACCTTTTGTGAAACAGGTCACCCAAATCTACGAAGTGTTGGGTTACGTGACCCAACAGTTTGTAGATATACTATATGCAATTCATGAAAGCTCACGTAAATTGGCGCTTGCGTAAAACAAATAAATGTAAATTGTCGTTGAGAAGAGACTAATTCTCGGTAAATTTAATCGTGAACGAACCCGTCCTACCTATACTGTAAATACCAATTATAGGCGTACACAGGCCTGGGGGCAGGGGGATGGACACCCCCTACCCCCATCCCCACCCCCTTACATAATTCAAGAAATGTCTTGGTCTCGGCCTCGAAATTTGTGACCGGTCCTGGTCTCGTCCTCGGCTGTGGTCATTTTCTACGGACACCCCCTACACACACTCCCCCCGCTTACTTCAATTTGTCTGACGAAATATCCCCCCCCCCCTACACCCACCCCTTGAAAAAATCCTGGGTACGCCACTGCCTCAAAGTAGCTAGTTCGAATGTCAAATACATTAATTGATTTATTTAATATTGATTGGTTGGTGTGATTGTTTCATTATAATGATTGACTGATTAATTGATTATAGATTGACTCGATTCAATAACCATAAATAAACACTATTTCAAATCATTGTTTTATTACTTTTAAACTCATTGATCACTGCAACTCACTCACTCACTCACTCACTTTCACAGGCATGCACATACCACATGGTATGGTTGTACATTACCTAAATGACAGAACTGCATATTATCGTCTCAGATTACTCTGAATTATGCACGTACATATTATAAACATAATGATTGAAAAGATTTGATAAGGGGGTATCGGCATTTTCGTCGACATTTTTAAATCTCTTTGTGCGTGTATGTCTAGTCTTAGTAACAAGCGTTTGCAATTTTAAAAATCTTGATTAAACGCTCACGTCACGATTTGGTTAACGCGACACTTCGAGTTTTACCGGCATGGAAAACGACAAATTGTTGGGTCACTTTACCCTACACTTCGTAGATTTGGGTGACCTGTTTCACAAAAGGTACAGAACCGTTCACGTGACGTTAACGTGAACGTGACGTGACTGTTCGTACCAAGCCCAGAAATATTAAGCAGTTAAAGAATTTATCAAGGTTTTGTAGAATTATTATGTCTAAGTTCTCTTAGTGCCAAATAAGTTATTGTGTGTGCTAGTTAAAAGTTGTGTTACTCATATTGTACATTAAAAAAAAATGTTTTCTTGAGGTGTTATTGTCGCCAAAGTGTTATCTTTGTATTTCTCCCATGCCCCCGTGAGGGGCCGTTATTGAGAATACAATTCATTGTCATTGTCATTGTCATTGTCATTGGCGCTATCCTGGCCATGTTGTTGTGTGTGTGTTCTATGTGTTGTGTGTATATTACGTTTACGATATAAACCGGTGATGCGGCAGATTCAGCTAAAACTTTCATGCGACTACACACTAAGAAAAAATGGTTGATAAATGGTGCAAAGTAACGGGAAAAGGTGCAGACTCGGCATAGGATTAAAGTTCACCATTGTATGCACCTTTCAAGGTGCATTTCTGCTAAGGAACAAAGTCGCATCTTTATTAGTCTTGTTCCTATACCATGGTCCTACTGCACGGATGGTTTTATTTACTCCTCTATTAAAGCAAACCAAAATGATAGCATTTCATCTATTCTACTTCGTTTGCGACACCAAGAGCTTTAATTTGATATACAAAGCACAAAAAGTGGCCCACTGATGAGGCCACACCAATCTCGGAAAATGACGACACAAATGTTTTTTTTGCGGCGTCCCGTACTAACATGGAGAGTGCCATGTTTACATTTTTATGCACACCCCCAGCAAAGATGTGACGTTTTTTTGGACTTCAAAGCTAAAATTCAATTCATGATCATGTTCAAAGAAGAGACAATTTTGTCTTTGTTGAAACACAGGCCACAACAAAAAGTGTGTATATATAAAGAGAAGATATTAACCAACGACCATTCGAGACGGGGAAGTGTGGAAATGTGACAAAATGTGGTTATTTAGCCAATATACCAAAGCTTTTTGACAGAATTGTCAGAGGTTGCCATGGTAACAATTGTGTTGGCGTAAGCATGAACGTGCATGCACACTACTGTATATACAGTAGTGTGCATGCACGTTCATGTACGAATTTCTCTAGCATGCCCCCAAAACAGCTGCGATGATACCGAATTACGTACCAAACATTCCTTTTCTTTGATTTGGAAAGGGGTGTCATTCCTCTTTGTCGTACAACACGAAGGCTTGTACAGTGGATGAACTGCCTACACGTATTCTATAGTTACAGTTTTAAGAAATGCAAGTTTGTCATGTATAAGGGGAGGGCCAACATCGAAAAAGTGGCTTCCTTAAGGACTTAGGTTGCCAGATCTCCACAACAAGTTTAAACCAATTTTATTTGCAAGTATTTTTAGTGAGACAAATTAATTCGGAGGTCTACCTCAAACATTTTGTTGCGAACACCTTCAAATCCAAGATGGCGTCCAAAAAAGTAGTCGTTTTGACTTGCTAGAGATTATTGGCAATATTTCACAAACAACACCTGGAATAGGCATGATTTTGCAATCATATTAAAGACAATCAAATTTCCTATAATCTGATACCAAACACAATGGGTTTCAGAATATGTAACACGGTCATTTTTAGCCCCAAACTCAAATTTTAGGCATTTTTTCCCAAAAATATGAAATTATTGATTTACATAATTCGACATAATTATATCAATAATTACATTAGCAGTTGAATTAATACTTCTCGAAAAACTGTCCAATTATATTAACAATACTCTCTAAAAATTTCAAGTGTATATTGTATCTGAACAAAAAGTTATAGTTCTTGGAACTCAGCATTTGATATCGACAAATACAGCCAATTTGTACGATTTCGAACACTATACAGGGTGCCCCAATAAATGTAAACCTTCAGTTTTCTTCTTTTATGTCATAAATATGCCGCCATCGGTTTGCAATAGTACACGAAAATAGTGTATCGGTAATTTCACTGCAATAATAAATCCATCATGCAAAGTGCATAGTGCAATATTCGAATGGGAGGCGCTCGTCATTTACAGTTGGATCGACCATATCTTGATAATTATGTTTCTAACATGATTATTATTCGGAACACCACAGTTAGCTAGACTTTTTCAGGGTTCGGAAAACACTTTGAATAGGCTATTAGGTTTATCTTAGGGTAACTTTTTGTACCACCATGTACATTTGTAACCGTAGTAACAACAACAATAGAAATATAATAAATCATATATTTGGCTACTACAAGCCGCATTATGCACACTAATTTTCGCGTGAACATGGAGGAAAACAAATCACATGTAAAATAACACCCTATAGCTGCTATTTTAAGTTTTTAAAGTAAATATTTGTTGATTTGGTATATCTTTGTTCATAATCGGCTCTTGTTACCATGGTTACACGAGTACAGTGTAGTGCAAAAAAATAAACATTCGGCTTGCTGAGGCTTTTCGGTGTTGTGCATATTAGTTTAGCAATTGAGATTGTTTTGTTTTAATACTGAGTCAGACAAATTGTATAGACCTTTATGGTCTCCAGGTACATGTAATAAGATATGAGGGGCATGAAGGGTGCGTTCCTCGCGATCAAGATGGTGTTCGAAGCTAGATACGCTCTGCACATATTACAGTATGTCCCGAATATTGTGTACTTCAGTCCTTCAGTAAGACACTTATTAAAGATAATGAGCATGATCTTGATACTGTTTTAAACACATCATGGACACCCAGTATGATTCGAATTCGCAATATGCATGGCATGCGCGTCAGTATGCAGCTGACTGGAATGCTTCATGTGGAGTGGAATTAAGTTCATTTTTAGCGTTTGATTTATGATAAATGCAGTTAAACAAATACAGGACAGACACAACATCTACGCGGACTATACATAATGATGGTGAAATATTCATCATATTACAAGAAATTGTGTTTCTTTTTGTATTTGTTCATAACTGGAACTGAAGGTGTCCCGAGATTGACGCAATCATTTGGTATACAAATCCTCTTATTAAGATTACACATTTTTGAGACACCCTGTATAGCATGAGAAATCATGCAAAACTACCCATTTTGTGGATAGCTAATGCTGACTTCAAAGTACTATAACTTGTTGTTCAGATACGGTATACACTTGAAATTTTCAGGGTGTATTGTCGATATCATTGGACAGTTTTTTGAAAAGTATAAGATTGACTGCTAATACAATTATTGATTTATATGTAATTATGTAAATCAATAATTTCATATTTTGAGGAAAAAATTCATAAAATTTGAGTTTGGGGCTAAAAATGACCTAGATACATATCCTGAACATCACGGTGTTTGGTATCAGGTTATAGGAAATCTAATTGTCTTTAATATGATTGCAGAATAATCTTGATATAAGGTATCGTTTGGGAAATCTCGCCAATTATCTATAGCAATACAAAACGGCTGCCTTTTTGGACGCCATCTTGGATTTGGAGGTGTTCGCAACAAAAATGTTGAGGTAGACCTCTGAATTATGTTGCCTTATTAAAAATACTTGCAATTAGAATCGGTTTAAACTTGTTGTGGAGATCTGGCAACCTAAAGTCACTTTTTTCGACATTGGCCCTCCCCTTATGTACCCCACTATTTCACCTAAACAATTGAGCTGTAGTACCAAGATGGCATTGTTTCCCTGTCTGAAGACCATTTAGTTGCTTTTGCAGTGATTCATATCAGAGTAATAAATGCTCGTGGTCTAAAATATGCTTTGCTTGGGCGGAAATAAATGCACGACTTCTTATATCATTATTATCTATATAAGCCATAATATTTCGAAGTATAACTATTAAATTAAAAGTAGCAAAAATAGTATAATTATGGAGGATTGCGAACGCGTACGCGCTCGTTAATATCATTCAAGTCAAAGGTCGTATGAACACCCTCGTTCTGACTAGAAAATAAGTACTATCATTTTTAACATTTTTTCGAAGTAGAAACAAATAAAACACATACTAAATAATTTGATTCAAAATGCCAAACTTTAAAGGGATAGTTGAGTTCTGGTAAGGAGAGTACAGTTTTAGTGAAACTGAATTTTAGTAACCAAAACCTGCATCATTACATTACAAACTAATAGTTATAACTAGAAAGGAACACAAAATTACAAATGACGTAGTAAAGATCATGTTATCATTCAAAGAGAGCCGTTAAAACGTAAGAGGGCGCTCTCTAAACACTCATCGGTTTCAACCATTTTGAATAAAATATTGTGCATGTGATGCTTTGTTGAAATAGTGATTAGAAAGAGAAATAACCAACAACTATTTAAATACCTATTTTGTAACTTTTTTGAAAAGAGGAAGCATTTTTTTGAATTTTTAACGGCTGGTTCAAAATTCTCTAATAAACCCGGGGCCCCGGGTTTATTACAAATTGTTATATTTATGGATATTTCAGCCGTTTCTGAACCGATTTTGATCAAACAAAGATGATTTTATTATTTAAATATTATGCTCTTTCAAATTTTACACTCAGTTTTTCATTACCTCACAAACCAATTAAGTAGTCTAGCGCCCTCTCTACCAAAACTCAACTTTCCCTTTAAGCAGTGCACTGTATTTTTGTTTGCTCCGATTTTTGATCAAAATACGTTATTTAACTAATAGTTAAAATGGCATTTGGCTAGACCAATCAACGTCAGTCAAGAAAAACGTCACGTTTCGGCGGCAAACAAAAATCATGGCGCCACTCAGAGCATCCATAAAGAGCCTGCGATAGCAAAACAGAAATTATGCCCACTCTTCAAAAGAAATAACGGAAGGGGTGATTCAGGGACATTTGAGATGTGTGAAAATAGGGCTTACTACACAGTTTGCTTTGTATTATGCGTTTTGGTTCGCTTTAATACATGATTCGTAAACTATATGTCAATCATCAAATGTATCTCACACTATTATGAGTGTATAATCGTATGGTTTAAAATGAATAAGTGCCAATTGTATTTCCATATAATATTGAAATTAATTAAATGGGTCTGTAAATCGAACTACGGCCACAGCAAGGCTATCAACCAATTACAGGGTCCGAGACAAACAATTCACTCACAGAGAGAAAACAAACATATTTGTGTTTAAATGCAAAATTGTTGATTTACATCACTGCTTTATGACTTCTTGTGTGAAATAATAGCTCATTATAGGCATGCAGGGATTGGAAAAACAGAGAAATTGGAAATAACGTAATCTGAAAATAGTTCTCCTTCAAGTGTAGATTCGTTACAGCCCGTCTGATTGGTCATTTGCTTGATAAGCTACCAAGCGAGAATTAAACAAAGATAATAAATACACACTATAGAAAAGAAAAGGTGCAAATAAGGTGCAAAGTAACGGCGAAAGGTGCAGACTCGGCAAAGGAGTAACATTGCACCATTTTATGCATCTAGTTAGGTGAATTTTTGATAAAGTGCACAATCCCACCATTCTTAGTCTTGTTCCTATATCACGGTCCTACTGCACACGGGTTTTCTGCGATCCTCTATTAATATACCATTCATAAACTCTATGCCAACATCAAAATTATCGTGCAACATAATGATTTCATATGTATTCTGGTTTTATAATGAAAATGTGCCAACTGTCTTTGTATATAAACTTGATATTATTCAAATGGGTCTGACAATGTATATTAATGACAACTACGGCCACAGCAAGGCCGTCCGCCAATTACAGGGTCCGAGAGAAATAATTCACTCTCAGAGAGACAAAATATGCATTTCGTGTTTTAATGCAAAATGTTGATTTCCATCACTACTCTATATGTTTCCTTTTGTTAAATATAAGCTAATTATGCATGAAGGGATTTGAGAAATAGAGAAATTGGAAATAAAGTATTATGAAAATATTTCTAATTCACACATAGTTTCGTTACAGCCCCTATGATTGGCCATTTGCTTGATAAGCTATCGCACGCTAACATGCTAACGCATGCGACGTCATTAATTCGATGCTCTAAAGACCAGTTCATGCGTAGCCTATATCATCAATTGTTGCTCATGGCAAGTAGAAAAGCTTTTCAGGGGTTTGTCCGACATAGCAACAGCTGATTTGTGTACGATTTTGTCTACGTATTGAATAGTTCGTCTCCAGGTCACCGCTGAACCCTATTGACTTGAATTGTTTGAATAACATTGTTTTTGCAATTGGACTATCAAACCCAGGAATATAACATTTTGTTAAAAAAGGAGAAGTCTTCTTAGAATGATTTCTATATTGGGACACATACGGACACAAACAAAAGCAGTTTCAATGAAAGATGCGTAATCATGCTGTTGGCACCTAAAAAACTTGCTATATAGAACACGAGCAAGGTGCAAACCCTTTCAAAATCCATAGAATCGCATACTTGCAGTTGATTATTCAACGAAGGGGCTGTTAGTCTTGCATTAAGTTTTTACACCTTTGCAGTGCAAAGCGGCGCATCTTGTGTTAATATGAATATAAATATTTTATTTACAGTATTTGCATGTGTTTTGTTGAAATGGTTGCAATGGTTAGATTATTTAATTGTAATGTAATGTCCTACACAAATGTTGGGCCATCAGCTACACTGTCAAAATTAACTGTATAATTATAAGGTTTTTTGCCCGTAAAATTACAACTTTTCACCGTTTTTATCAATTTAACAGAACTTATTATGTAAAATAACATAAATTTTGTTAGTTTATGAAAATTGTGTTTTATTTACAATTACCTACATTTTTAACTGTTAATAAACGGTTTTCGTACTGCCTACAAATTACTTTCCCTGTTTTTTGGTTGTTGTTGTTTTGTTTTTTTTACAAATGTTCGCATGGTTCTGGATTTATTTATTAGCGACAATGTTTCTGTCAAAAAAGCACAATTTATTTTATGAAACAGAAACAAACCTGTTGAACTAGCCTTTGCTAACACCACAGGATGTTTCTTTTATTACCCTGGTTTGTGAAAAAAACCCAGGCAAACAAACCTTTAAACCACACAATTTGAAGTAATTTGTTACAGGTTCATGAATATTCATGATCTAGTTTTTGCTTTTTCAAAATGACATTGATCTGTTCATAATCCCATTATTTTGTGAAATAATTATCGAAATGCATTTTTAACTTAAATTAGTATAATTAATTATCAGTGGACTCTTGTGAACCACTTTCGGGTGGAAATTAATGAATGCAATAATGTTTAAAGTCTGTGTTAATTTACTAACCACTAGAAAACATACATCGTGTTGTACACTGGTTATATTCGTGAACAAGGAATAATAGATAGGAACTATAGGTTTAGGCTTAGGGCAAAGTATGTATAGGATATGTCGTAGGTTAGTCGGATTAGGAGGATAGGGCTATAGATACACAAAGAAAAGGGGTGATACCTAAGCGAAAGTGCAATTTTTTACCATTTTTGGTGCATCTTTGCACTTAACTCAAAAGGTAAAATGGCATATTTGCACATTTCCCAAATGGTGCAACTTTGCACCTTTAACTTACATTTACACTTACACTTACATTTACACTTTACACTTACATTTACACTAACACTTTCATCTGCCTATCTACTTTTAAGTGCAACTTTGCACCTTTTCCTAAAGATGCTTTATTGCACCGTCAAGGTGCAAGCGGCGAAGGATCAACTCTGCACCTTTACCGAAAGGTGAAATGTTGCACTTATATAGGTGCCCCCCAGTGTGGCAACGGTTTGCACAGGTCTATATAGGTGTAAGATTGATCCATTTTTTCTTAGTGTGTAGACAAACTCTTGTGAATCTAACAATGAAATAGGTGAATGATTAAAGTTTAAAACATTATTTTTTGGGGAAAATATAAAGTTAATGGATCACTTTAACTTCTGACCAGAAGGCGTTTAGAAGTCGACGTCTATAGAAATAATGAAATATGTATAGCTTTTCATAGCTTAGTCAATAAAGCATCGATCAGCAATTTTATTTCTCCAAATATGTGACCCGTCTTGGTGAGAAGAACCTAAAGTCTACCAAGTTGATTTTCTGGATTTGTATTTAGTTCGATTCAGCATTATCTAAGCTTTAATATGATATAGAACTTGTATCATAGTGATTCTGCAACGCGGAGTTATTTGAACGGTCTGGAAATAAGTTTTTACAAAAGAAGTTTTACATCCGTTTCGAGAGTGAAAATAGCTTTCTAAGCAGGCCATACTTGAACCAGTTGCATGAATAGAATGTCGTAGCAACCTTTATCCATTTTTCTTGAAAACTGGCATTTCACTAAATATTTATAACTTACACCTTCCCCCCAAAAAATGTTGAATATAATCCATGCTTTGTAGAGATATGTAAAGATTTAATCGAAATCTAAGTGATTTTGGAATGACAAACTTGGATTCAAGTACACACCGAGCACAGGATACAATAGCGGGCACTTTTACTTAACAAAAGGGGGTCCGCTCCCCCGTGGACATGCTCTTATTATTGTCCGACTAATCGATATTCACAGGCAGTGCAGCCATCCCTTTGATGAAACCATACCGCAACAAATAAAGCTGGGATGGGGCACGCCTCACCGACAGCGTACCCTGTACCAAACAATATACTATTAAGGCGCGCTTTCATTCCTACATAATATACAATACCTTACAAGGGTTCATGATAAATGGAACCCTAAGAATGAATTGTTCAAACCCAGCGAAGTCATCACCATGTAGTATTATCTGTCTTATTTGTTTAACTATTAAATACCTCTTCTTTTCATGTTCCCTGTCCAGGAGGGTAGACTGTATCCCGGATTGTATAAATCGGGGTTTCGTTTATTTGTAAACAAATCGCCAATTTCTAAACAACATTGATTGGCCACTCTTGACCGCCAGTGATATTTACAACTTGGCACAAAGGGGTTGTTAAGAGGCGGAGCTTAAAGGAGAATTCCGGACGAGTTTAAACAAAATACAGTATATTGGAAATATATCTAGGGATGTGCTTGAATATTTTCAGGATTTGACTCTCTTTGGTTGATTTCTAAGAGATTTTTCTAATGTCATTAACTCTGAGGAAATAATGAAATTGACTGCACACAATCATGAGACCCTTACGTAGCACCCTCACTTTGCTCAATTTCTTGAGTAGGCTTGAATCCGGTGCCACTGCATTGTGATCACTGCATGTGTTATTCATAATAGCCGGTCATGCAGAGCCAGCAAATTCAATAACCACGTTTACAGGACTTTGTGTCTATTCAAATTCCAATGAAAGCCAAACGTGTTACAATTTTGGGCAGGCAAGTATTTTCAAACGGTTCAACTATGTAGTAATGCTCAAAGGCACGGTTAAGTGGCTCATCGTGGACTAAACTATTCATGATCGAGCATTGTATTGGTCCGATCAAAAGAACACATTCGCTGCAGTGTAAAAACATAGATAGGCGCATAGTGAGGGTCGCACGTCACAAATTGGTGCATTGTGGGATAGAACAAGCTCGCTCGCGAATTTGTGTCATTAGAATTTCAAAGCCAATTATAAGAACCCACAATCATACTTTTTTCATACAAAATTGTTTTTATTGACCTAGAATATCTGTCTTTCAATCATTAGAAGCTTGAACTCGTGTGGAAGTCCACTTTAATATCGATCGCTTTTGGGAGCAAAGAATTTTGGAAAGCAAACTTTTCAAACCTGCAAAAAATATGCTTCGAAACTTTCCTTAATTTTCACCTTTCCACTGAATATTATTACTGGAGATTTTGCCTACTGGTAGAAGAAATATCAGGGAATGGCCTGAACTAATACTATTTTTTTTGACATTTTAATGCAATTTCAAATCAATCGTGATTTCCGAGGTTCGAACTCGCGCGACTTTTGGCTCCTCTGAGAAAGACGGGACACATATTGTTTATTCATTTTAAAATGTCGCTTAATATTACAACACGACTCAAATTTATACCATTGTGCATCTAGTCACCCTCGTATAATAAACGTGATTTTGTCAAAAGTACTTGTAATTTATCATCAATCATGAGAAAAAATATATTTGTATGTCCACATTGCAGGTTCCATCATGTACATCCGGTGGGGACTCCTATTGGTCATATCATGCGGGTTGTATGCTGGTGTCATTTGTTTGCCTCCAGGGCATTACTTCACGGAAGGTGACGATGCCACAATCACCTTTTCACAGGCTTTGGATCCGAACAGACCTCTAGAGGCGTACGTATGGTCACTACAGTATGCTCGCAAAGAGCGCCCGTTCTACGAACATTTTGGAGTAGGGCATGATGCTGCAGATGGAACATTTTATACGGAAATGCTGATGTCACCAGAGCAGCGTGACCGGATGGCAGTGTCATTCGAAATGAGGGACGGTGTGTTATATGTTAACTTTTCAATTAGGCGTGTCTTGACATCTGACGCTGCAACGTATTTACTTACCGTTAAAGATAGGGGTAGTGTGCAAGCCCCTTTCGTAAGAGAAGCTTTTCTTTATGTCCTATCAAGTAGCGAAGATAATTTTGCGCCCAGAAATCATGATGATACTTTGCGAGGACAAGGCAAATTCTGTACTCTTGACTACACTGCCCCACAGGTGAAACATTGGCGATTTGTGAGGTTCTACGCCATTGGGGAAGCGGGTGTATTTTATTGCTATTTTCTTTATCATTCCAGTGGAGGGTTTATCACAGGGCACGTGTTTCATAGGAACAATTCGTACGATAAGATAGTCATGGTAAATATTGACAGTAGTTTTTATTGCTGTATGCATTCACAATATCGAGAAAGATGTGAATATTATGAAATCGGTAGTACCGGCAACCTAACGTTGTTTAGTGAAACTCGACAAGAATTAAATTACACGGCGTTGAGGAAACCGTCCACTAATGACCGGAGTTTAAATTTCCAAAGCACAACCCGTGTGCCGCCTGAAACGGAAAAAGAAAACTTACCTGTGTCGTTGTTAATTCCATTATATCTGTCTGTAAGTTTAAATTTAGTGATTGTTATTATTTTCATGTGGCGTTTTTGTATTGAACCTGGCAGGAGTCGGTGTAGCACGCATAATATATCAAAGAGCGCAGAATATAACAAATGTGAATTAAAAAAAGCTGATGACTGTGGAATATGACAGACTTTATATAATCCTATTATAACATGTATAAAGACCAATCTTTTTCGGCATTCCCATGCCCAATAGGGGAGGGAGGTTGGGGGCACATAGTGCCCCCTCTCCAAGCATCAAGTTTCATAAGGTCACCATTATGAGGTCGCTATTTACGAGTATGATAACAAACATAGACAATTCTTTGTTTTCATCGGATGGTCTGCATGGTTTATGAAGGCAAATTGAATTTTAAGCATATTTATGAACGATTACATCATCTAAACACAACAAAAAAAGTAACTCCCCCCCCCCCCCCCCCTAAGCAAAATGGCGTAACTTTTTAACAAATTCGGTTTGAGCAACATTATCTTGATCCGCCATGCCATGCATGAGTGAGCACGCATTAAAGGAAAAATGTCACTTTTCAAGTCCCAGGAGTCAAAAAGTGAAAGTTCTGCCTTTGATGTGTGGCCACTCATCCATGACTCGACGGACCAATTTCATTTTCACACATAAGTTAGTCAATAAATGTAGGAACAATCCTGCCGAGTTATTTTGCTCAAAACCTTTTCGTTAAAAAGTTATGTTATTTGATTAAGGGGGACTTATTTTAGTGTTGAGTTTAATTGATCAGTATTGTTGGAATAAACTCAACAAAAAAGTAAGTCTCCTCCTGATTAGAATAACATAACTTTTTAACAAAAATGTTTTGAGCAAAATAACTCGGCAGGATTGTTCCTACACTTATTGACTAACTTATGTGTGAAAATGAAATTGGTCCATCGAGTCATGCATGAGTGAGCACACATCAAAGGAAAGATTGGCACTTTGTGTGCTCACTCATGCGTGACTCAATTGACCAACTTTATTTTCACTCAGAAGTTAGTCACAAAGTATAGGAACAATCCTGCCGAGTTATTATGCTCAAAACAAGTTTGTCAAAAAGTGACGCCATTTTGATTAGGGGACTCACTTTTTTTGTTGTGTTTATGAATCATGCACGCTTTTGTAATACACACAACAAAAAAAGTAAGTCCCCTTAATCAAAATGGCGTTACTTTTTGACAAATATGTTTTGAGCAAAATAACTTGGCAGGATTGTTCCTACACTTTGTGACTAACTTCTGAGTGAACATGAAGTTGGTCCATTGAGTCACGCATGAGTGAGCACACAAAGTGCCAATCTTTCCTTTGATGTGTGCTCACTCATGCATGACTCGATGGACCAATTTCATTTTAACACAGAAGTTAGTCAATAAGTGTAGGAACAATCCTGCCGAGTTATTTTGCTCAAAACATTTTTGTTAAAAAGTTATGTTATTCTAATCAGGAGGAGACTTACTTTTTTGTTGAGTTTATTCCAACAATACTGATCAATTAAACTCAACACAAAAATAAGTCCCCCTTAATCAAATAACATAACTTTTTAACGAAAAGGTTTTGAGCAAAAGAACTCGGCAGGATTGTTCCTACATGTATTGACTAACTTATGTGTGAAAATGAAATTGGCCTGTCGAGTCATGGATGAGTGACCACACATCAAAGGCAGAATTTTCACTTTTTGACTCTTGTAACTTTTGAAAAGTTACATTTTTCCTTTAATGTGTGCTCACTCATGCATGGCATGGCGGATTAGATTCATTTTCACAGAGACGTTAGCCAATCATTTTAGAAACATTCCTGCCAAGTTATGTTGCTCAAACCCAATTCATTAAAAAAGTTACGCCATTTTGCTTAGGGGGGAGTTACTTTTTTTGTATCATGACATTT
This sequence comes from Echinarachnius parma, assembly GCA_037951105.1. Taxonomy (NCBI): domain Eukaryota; kingdom Metazoa; phylum Echinodermata; class Echinoidea; order Clypeasteroida; family Echinarachniidae; genus Echinarachnius; species Echinarachnius parma. The sequence goes on along the minus strand of JBAMJV010010371.1, from coordinate 28,235 downwards.
GTGTGGTATTTGATGAGTTTAAGGGGCTCATTATGACTTTATTTGCTTTATTATTATTCGAAGGGTCCACAATCTACAAGCATTGATTTTCAGTGGATCTCTCCATTTCCAAATATATTATTTGCTGTATATGATTCTAGTTTTCATTGACTTGGCTAGTTTCATTTTACACATGTAAACTTTGTTTTGTTTGTACAATGTTATGTATTTGATTTTCTGTTGGAAATGAAAAATAAACTGAAACATGTGGTGGTTTTTTGGGGTAGATTGGTAGAGTCGGATGGGCGCTTGATTTCTTATCAACGCGCTCCGAGATCAAATCCGATAAATGCCCATCGAGCCATGTCAGCAAGACATTTACTCATTTATTATATTTTGTGTAATAAGTATTTTCTTCTAAATCTTCACATTATAAGAACAATTCACTGAATTCAATGATTATTTTGTTTATGCCTCTTTACATTGTCATGTTATTATTTTGAAAATGTGTGGAATTTAATCAATCAAATTAGATCCTCATTTTTGTATCACAGGGGTTAATATCCATGATATCGGGTTCCTTGGAAATGCGTGATGCGCTTTCTCATTGCGGCCTGGATAAAAACCAGACTAATATGTATTGCATAATGGTAGTGAGCTCTGCTGTATGATTGTAAGTTTATTGTAGCTCAGTTTCAGCTCTAGAACAAACCTGCTCAATACTACGGATTGTAAAAGTTTCAAATTGTTCCAAGATAGGTTGATGAATAGTGTATTTTGCCAAATAGATGAATTCATTTTGTTGATGACATCTATTTTGTTACGCGATAGATCAATTTGTTATAATGTAGGGAGGAATAGGTGACCTTGGATAGTCTTGATATTGTTACCTTGGAGGAAAATGGCTTTGAGAGATAGGAGGAATCGGAAGTCGCTAGCTGATATGATAGTTATTCTGTTTTCTGAAACATCCACTTCTTCTAATGTTTGCAGTCCAGATAGGTTAGGGGTTGAAACAAGGAGGTTGTTGGCCGCTGTAAATATATGATATAGATTGGCTACCTTATGCTTGGATTATTATAATGAATGAAAAGAAAAATTATTTCAAGTCAAGATTTTTGTGTAGAGGAGGCATTGAAGGAATATGTCCAACTTCAATAAACAAATCCTTGTCATGTGCCTTCCCTGATGCATTTTCAGACGAAAAGGAGCGAATAAACGAGACTGAAATTAATTATACCATGGTATCAATATGTTAAGTACACAATCGACGTAAACATTAATACTAAGTAAACATGTAGTGACTACACAGGTGAATTGGGGTGTGTTCATTAAAATGTACTTTGGCAGCATCCAGCATCGCGTGATGTTAATTGCCTTGTTCTGTGGTTTTTATACATTGCATTTCTGTTTTATTCAATCGAAATTAAGTACAATATGCATGTACTATAGAAAATTAATATTGATTTGCAAATCAATGAATTATGATGGACTATTCTTTTAACGGGTCTTAAGAGTTATTTAAATAATTTTGTCGATTGATCACAAATAAAGTGGACTATGATTGCAGAACAATAAAATGTGAAGTATTTCATTTCTTTTTAAAAATATACTATCAAAATAATACTATATACATGTACGTGCATATGAATTTGTATATGTGCATATATTACATTTTATGTACTTGAATTGTGTTAAATAATACGCAAATAAATAATGTGACATGTCGATATGATTAGCTTCATACTTGTGAGAACATGTAACATCATAACTATGATAGTTTTCATTCACCGTCAAACAAATCGATTAAATGTGTATGCATGGAACACAACATGTGCATATACTGGGCTCAAAAAGAAACTTATAATGTTCACATGCTCATATCTTAAAATCCTGTCCATCAAAAGGAACCAAAATGACACACGGGATTACTTCAATACTCTACTCTGAACACATGTCAGTAACCAATCAGTTGTTCAACTGACACAACAGCAAAAAGCAATGATCGAACAGATTCCGGGACCACATGTCACAGCAAGGGACAATTCGCCTGTTAATGCAAACACTCAGCAGCTCTACAGGAAGAATGAACAATCTCCCCCAAGCCTGTATCAGAAACATGGTGGACAACAGTGCCTAGTGCATGCACCGAATGCTTCCAAGCACATACATGGACACACTCACTATTGCAGGGGCGTCGATTCGTTTTTGCGATTGGGGGGGCGAAATTTGACAAAGGGAGGGGGACAATCTCCTCCACTTTCAAATGTGGGGGGACATGATATTCTCATGATATAATCCCCCCAGGATTGACGCCCCTGCACTATTGATGTCTGTGTATGGGTAACTGACATTACCTTCATTTCAATTTGTTTTGACTTCCTCACGTGCCTAAATTCCCAGGCTGTGACATGTGATACAGCAAGTGGTTCCATGCCAGTGCATTTTTCAGTTCAGTCAGTAAGGTAACCGTTTGGATACTGACATGTCATTATAGAGTAGAAATGCCAGTAGTGAGAAACGCCCCACACACAAAAAAATGAAATGTACACTTTTATTACCTATCATCATAGTTTTTACTAATACGGGATGATACAAATTTGGCCTGGAAACCGCCTACTAATTGTTTGGTAAATTATAAAGCTATCTACTGTGGATTGATATCTCGCCGATGGTTGTATGTTGATTTTACAGCCTCGTGCGATGCGTGTTAATCCTATGGCAAATGCGCACATGGTAATTCGCACGAGCGAATCGCTCGAACGAGCGTATGTGGCCAGCGCAGACGGGCCAAACTGACGGTGAATTTAGGCTCAATGTCAGCGGTTTTCTGCACTTAACGATACTGGTTCGGATTTTTCCACACACGCCCCTTTTTATGCTATTTCAACAATACTGATCAATTAGTTTGGTCAATAAAGTTATTTTCCACTACTGGCATTTCCCTTTAAAGTAATCCGTTGAGTCATTTTGGTTCATTTTGATGGACAGATTACGTAAATACAGACCTTTCTTTCAAACTAAACAAATTTGTAAATACATGTACAATGTTATTAATTCGCAGTTCCGAAAATTGCTTGCTGTGTAATCACTGATGCACATCTTCAAAGTTAAATAAATGAAGAGCCTAATTCCAAAAGGCGCTAAATCCACTTGTTCAACTATTGAGCAAACCCGGTTTCTTTGTCCAAATTTGTACACATCCTTATAAGAATATGAAAATGGAACGTTCCATATTTTGAATTTGATTCTGTTTGTCTTAAAATTTGTTATGGTAAAAAAAAAAAAAAAAATAGGAATGTTATCATAAATGCACTCTCCCCATTTTTACAGAAAGCCCTGTGTGGATTTGCTAGCATATCAACTATTCATTCCCAGTAATAATTGTTTCGAAATATTGCTTGTTGTGATTATTGTGCCTTTGCATAATCATTTGTAACAAAACTTTTAAAATTGCAAATTATGATGGATCATAACTATTTAGACATGTTATTAGCCTTCATACAGCCTGACATCACATCGCTGCCGATTGTGTAAATAAACATTCACGAGTGCCTTCTCTATGTCCTAGAACATTCATCTTTGATATGTAATTATTGTTTCCCCTTTTTCATGATCATATTTGTGTGTATTTTTGTTTTAGTTTTGGTTTTAGGGCGCTGTGAGTGACACCATGTCAGGTTCCCATTTTTAAAAGTTTTTACCAAGTCAGTGCCTGATAAATCACACTTACTGCTCGTCATAGCGTCGAACAACGAGCAATACGCGCGCCATTGTTGGTGTGCATTCAGCTGTGTGTAGAGAGAATGGGCATAGTTGTTCGATGCTATGACGGGCAGGAAGTGCGATTTATCAGACACTGACTCGGTAAAAATTGACACAAATGGGAACCTGACATGGTCTCACTTAACACGTCCTAAAACAAAAACTACTCGTCCAAAATGACTGTTTTTTTGTATAATTTTTTCTTTGTAAAAGATGCACTATCCCGTGAACCTAATCGTCATGTTTCGTTATTATGGCAAGTACACAGCCCGTTCCGTTTTGTTGGGGTCACCCTGTATAATGGGCCCCACATGAATCAAACATGGGTTACAAGCACAATTAAGGCCCATATCCCCCATATAAAAACCCAAAGCGAATACCAGATGGGCTTTCCTAACCAGAACTTACATGGGATTCGTATTGGGCCCATGTGCGTTGGTACGTGTTCTGCAATCCCAGATACCCAATTTGGGCCAAGTGGGTTTTGTATGGGTTCAATATGGCCCCATATGGACCAATAAGGTTTTATATGGGTTTAATGTGGGCCTCTTATGGGGCCCATATGTAGCCCATCTGAGAACCCATATGCCATATTTTCGAGTTTGAACAAATAAATTATGCATTATTACGTAATACTTGTCTTGGTCGAGCTCTCATCAGATCTTACCTTACTATCTTATATCCTAACCTACATAATTATTAAACCTATATAATGGACAAATCTCTTCAGATAAACGGCTATAATTTTAAATGAGGTAGAAACACGGTATACCCGTCATATATCATATAATATAATCATATAACAATCAGTAATAACCCACATAACATCCACTTACACAGTGTCGCTAACCATGGGGCCCATATGGGGACAATATGGTGCATTTTATCTATGGTGTATATGGGCCCCACAGCCCAGGGGGTATATTCTGAAAACGATTTAAAGTAAACATTTATTGTATCGACGTCATATCTACATTACGTCACTTAAATATATTTTAGCAAACCGCTATTCCTTAAAGGGATCTAGTAACTTGTTGACATGTGCAAAAAGTGATGAATGGTTGATGTAATGTATAATTTGTATATTGTTGTTATCTCATATGTCCACAGGGTATTGTGTGAACATTTCAAGTCTAATGGACATTGCATGGCCAAGTAATGAGCGAAAATGCAAAGTGATATTCACTAACTCACTGCACTCACTTTGTACACGGTTTCAAAACTCCACCGGAGTTTTTCTTATCTGAATACTTCGATCGTACATATCTTTGTAATGAAAGGGAAATTTGAAAAACCGAAACCTGTCCCATGATTTTATTGTTAATACGAATAAAACAAGGGATGGGGGAACCGCTAGAATTAAAATTTTATTTTGAGGATTTGGACAATGTTACTATTAAAGTACGGAGTAAAATCGGAGTAATTTCGGAGTAAAACGTGCAGTCAACAGAATGAGACGGAGTAAAATCGGAGTAAAACAGTCAACAGAATGAGACGTAGTAAAATCGGAGTGAAATCGGAGTAATTTTGGAGTAAAACAGTCAACAGAATGAGCCGGAGTAAAAAGGGGGGGAGGTAGGTTTAGGCACTGGCGTACTGGTGGGGGGCTTGGGGGCCCTTGCCCCCCCCCCCCCCCCCCCAATAAATTTAAATCATGGCTTTTATCTAATTCGATAACGGTGATTAAAAGAAAAGAGTATTTCTTTAGACAAGAAAACTCAGATTTTACTTCATGTCAAGTCAAATTTCCTTCCCAAGTATGCACCAGATTGCATAATTTCAACTATAAAACATTGCAAAAGCACCTTAATCGTGCACCCACCTACCATCACACCATCCCATCACCCTTCCCCCTCTCGGTTATCGTTTCGCTCCCTCGTGAATCGGTCTTGTATACGTCTGGAATACAATGTTCATGTTGTTTTGTCATAAAATAATGCTTTGATGCACTGTTTGAACTGAATATGTCACTTTGCGAATATTGTTTTGGGGGTGCATTTTTGTTTTTCTTCATGAATCAATCATAAACTCTTCTGGTTAAGAATCATGACGCACTAACGCACATTATAGTACATGTCGTCAAGTCAGAATTTCCTTTCCAGGTATGCACCAGATTGCACAGTTTCAAGTCCTAAAATGCAAAAGCTCCCTACCGTAGGAGGGGGGACACTGCCCTCCCACACCCTCCCCCCCCCCCCCCCCCCCCCCCGCTCAGTCGCTTCGCTCCCTCGCAATATCCGGTGGTGATGCGGATTTGATTTAGCCCCCCCAAAAAAGAGTGTTTACTCATTACGCCACTGGGATTAGGGTTAGGCTAAGCGCAGATATCTTCTTTTTTGGGGGTGGGGGTATGATTAGGCTAGGCGCGGAGATCATTGAGGGTTGTTTCTTCCGAAGACGACTGTTTTTTTCTTCAAAAGTTCAAATTCCATTTATAATTTAAACGGTCGAACTCCTCCATATCTAGCTTCAATTGAATTAAATTTAAATTCTTAACATGACCGAACACCCCGAACAATTAGAATAATTGTATGTGTGTTCGTGTAGGGCCAACATATGCGTGTATATTTTGTTTGTATTTTCATGCATTTGTATGTATTTTATTTTGCTCGCAAAGAGCGCCCGTTCTACAAACATTTTGGAGTAGGTGATCCTGCAGATGGAACATTTTATATGGAGATGATGTCACCAGATCAGCGTGACCGGATGGCAGTGTCATTCGAAATAAGGGACGGTGTTTTAGGCGTGTCTTGACATCTGACGCTGCAACGTATTTACTTACCGTTAAAGAAAGGGGTAGTGTGCCTTTCGTAAGAGAAGCTTTTCTCAAGTAGCGAAGATAATTTTGCGCCGAGAAATCATGATGATGCTTTTCGAGGACAAGGCAAATTCTGTACTCTTGACTACACTGCCCCACAGGTGAAACATTGGCGATTTGTGAGGTTCTACGCCATTGGGGAAGCGGGTGTATTTTATTGCTATTTTCTTTATCATTCCAGTGGAGGGTTTATCACAGGGCACGTGTTTCATAGGAACAATTCGTACGATAAGATAGTCATGGTAAATATTGACAATAGTTTTTTATTGCTGTATGCATTCTCCATATCGAGAAAGATGTGAATATTATGAAATCGGTAGTACCGGCAACCTTACGTTGTTTAATGAAACTCGACAAGAATTAAATTAATTTATTGTTTACTGACACAAATACAAGTGATGTTCAAATTGTGTAAATTCCAAGACCGTATTTAATTGTGCTGTAAATTGCTACCAAAAAGGCGATTTCTGTTATTAAACAAAAGTGATTCGAAATTCGTAATTATCATTTCATGTTATCATTTACAATTGTATTATTCCACTGCCGCACCTTTCGAACGCTCACTGCTCTAGCGAGCGTTTGAAAGGTGTGGCAGTCATGGCAGTGGGATGATCATTATCAAAAGCATCAAGATAGTCACATTTCGTTGCAGCAACAAAATATGACTATCTTGATGCTTTTGATGGTGATGGTGGTGGTGACGGTGGTGTTGTGGATGATGATGATGATGATGATAATGATGATGACGATGACGATGATGGTGGTGGTGGTGGTGGAGGTGGAGGTGGTGTTGATGATCCCTGATAGCAGAATCTGGTAAAAATGACGTCTTATTTACGTCGTGTATTACGTCTTTAAGACGGCATAACTTGACGTCAATTCAAAGTAAACTTGCACCCACGTACCTCGTCGTTAGGACGTCATAATAATTCGTCGTATTGACGTCATAATAAGTCGTCGTAATGACGTCATAAAAAGGTCGTACATACGACACAAATTATAATGGCAAAAATAGTCTTTGAAAGACGTCATAATAATGTCAGGCACTCGAGATCATAATGATGATGATGATGATGATGGTGATGATGATGAGCACTGGCGTACTGGTGGGGGGCTTGGGGGGGGGGGGGGGGGGGGGGGGGGCGGGGGGGTCACTCGCGTACTTAAGTGCTACCCACCCGTGTCCGTCAACCTCCGAAAAGGACCCTTATGCCAAAAAATGGCGTATCGCACTATTTTTTAAACGATCGCAAAAAATGGCGTATCGCACTATTTCTGAATGGACCCTAATTGCAAAAAAATAGCGTATCGCACTATTTCTGAAATGGACCCTAATTGCAAAAAATTCCGTATCGCACTATTTCTGAATGGACCCTAATGCGCGTATCGCAGCTTTTCTGAAAAAGACCCCAATGGCAAAAAATGGCGTATCGCACTATTTCCGAATGGAAATGCTCACCGTATCCGATTTCGGATACGCCGTATCAGAATTCGGATACGCCGTGTCAGAATTCGGATACGCCGTGTCGGAATTCGGACACGGTAACTCGCGTGGTACGGGAAGTTTGCAGGAAATACATGTCAGTCATCCAGATAGTAGCAACACTTTCGAGACGGATCACGGCTGAGCACTCCTCAGTTTTTTGATTGCTTAAAATTGCAGATTTCTCCTTTTTTTTTCGACATTTGGTAGCCTGGTTCAAATAATACTTGTATAATTTTTAGGGCCAGTTATGATTGATTTTGCTGAATTTAAGAACAGAATTTTTCTTGAAATTTTGACAAATTTTGTTTGTACTGTCCCATAATATTCCACTACAGGGCAGCATAGCGCCTCTGCTCCTTTGTGTGGCTGGTATTAGTACTTGGGCAATATTGTCAAACGTGATAACACAGAATGCCACACTTCGGACTGAAGTGAACGCTGCACAGACAATTTACCTCGGCTCAGACAGCATCAAACATTTCATAACAAACATCTTTGCGACAAAATTGCTAGCGTCCATTCAAGGCTGCATGACCTGAGAATTTTACTCGAGCTAGCTTGGCTATCTCCGATAAAAAGAAGACATAAACATAATTGTCCTACGTATAGTGTGGGTACTTTGAGGCTTGATAAAAGACTCAATAACTCACGGGCGGGCTCGGAACTTTCTAACGTGGCGGCGGACATGCGCGCACTCTATAGTATCTGCACAATTCATCGATGTAATATACACACACGTACGCACGCGCTCGCGATAATGTGTTTCCAATTTCCATCATTATACAGTATATAATGAAATGCGATTGCATGTTACAAAAGATCCCGCAAAAGATGCGCGAATTGAGGGATCGAATCCGCTTGGGTAATTTACACCCTTTTTAAAGAATAACGTCTAAAACATGTGCACCTAAAAAGTACCCCTTTTTGAGAAAAACGTCGCAACCTGTGAACCCTGAAAAGGTACCCTTTTTTAGGTTTTTGTGCGATCAGTGCTTGAAAAACACCCCTTTTTAAGGAAAACGTCGACGCCGCCGTGTACCTGAAAATGATACCCTTTCGACGTTTTTTTTGGACGCGGGTGCGTAGCCAGTCATGTTTAGAGTGACCCCCCCCCCCCCCCCCCCCCCCCCCCCCAATAAATTTCAATCATGGCTTTTTTCTAATTCGATAACAGTGATTGGAAAAAAGAGTATTTCTTTAGACAAGAAAACTCAGGTTTTACTTCATGTCAAGTCCAATTTCCTTCCCAAGTATGCACCAGATTGCATAATTTCAAGTAAAACATTGCAAACACCCTTACCGTGCACCCACCTACCATCACCCTTCCCCCTCTCGGTTATTGTTTTGCTCCCTAGGGGAATCGGTTTTGTATACGTCTGGAATACAATGTTTTGTCATATAATGATGCTTTTGATGCACTATTTGAACTGAATATGTCACTTTGCAAGTATTATTTTGGGGGTGCATTTTTGTTTTTCTTCATGAATCAATCAGAACCTCTTCTGGTTGGTAGACTCATGGTGATGATGACGCACTAACGCACATTATAGTACATGTCGTCAAGTCAGAATTTCTTTTCTAGGTATGCACCAGATTGCACAGTTTCAAGTCCTAAAATGCAAAAGCTCCCTACCGCGGGAGGGGGGACACCCCCCTCCCACACCCTCCCCTCGCTCAGGCGCTTCGCTCCTTCGGACTTGGTCGCTTCGCTCCCTCGCAATATCCAGTGGTGATGCGGATTTGGTTTAGCCCCCCAAAAAGTTTGTTTTTCTTTATTTTGGGGGGGTGCATATTTGACGCATTTCCCTACATTATTGTACATGTCGTCAAGTCAGAATTTCCTATCTAGGTATGCTCCAGATTGCACAGTTTCAAGTCAAAAAATGCAAAAGCTCCCTACCGTGGGAGGGGAGAGGGGACACCGCCTCCCACACACCCTCCCCCCGCTCAGTCGCTTCGCTCCCTCGCAATATCCAGTGGTGATGCGGATTTGGTTTAGCCCCCCAAAAGTTTTTGATGATGATGGTGATGATGATGATGATTGTGATGATGATGATGATGATGGGTGATCCTAATGATGATGATGTTACGATGTTTTGTAAAATAGTGAAAGATTTCACACGCCGGTTTTCTACTAATATCAACTTAAGCTAGACTAAAAAAAGACAGTAATTACCAATAACCAGTTAACCAGTTTACACATGTGGAATTTGACAAACACAGTGATGGTCATCATGCGGCCACCTCTGATTGTTTCTTATCATTAAAACATCCAGACCAATGAAATGGTTACACATGTCCCCAGTATCAGAATGTCCATGTAGCATGTTTAGTATGAGAACTGGCCTAATTTTACTGGTGACTTGTTGAACCATTTCATCGGAATGTTAGTCTGAGGAGATACAATTAGCCTATCCATGGTGGTACATGACAACCATCAATGTGCTAGTCAAACTGTACAAGTGTGGAATGGTTTAAATGGTTATCTGGTAAATGTTGTCTTTTAAATACATTTAGTAAAATACTAGCTACAGAGTTTAAAATAAAATTTATATATCGTGATCGAATATTTATATACTAGGCTTATTTTATAATCACCACAGATATTCCTGTCCTCGGTCCCGTACCTGCCCCGATATGTAGCTACGCCATCGAGAAAGTGTTATTTACCTTGCATACATTAGATGTTGCTATGTCAGCCATACGCATCGGGCAAGCTTTTAAGTTGCCTAAAACAACTTTTAATATGATATATACACAATACTGTATATTTGTCTATTGTTCGGGAAATGGGGTAGCCATACATTATATTTCTGTTTTACAACAATACGTGATACTTTGCCTGATGGAGATATATCAAGAGTCATTTAGTGATGTGCTGCAGAGATTATCTGTCCTTTCGAACCATACTTTATAAATTTGAGCTGTACAGTAAAAAGGTCAGAGCGATTTGAGAGCGCCTGTTAATCCCGACAGACCATCGGTGTCGATGCGACAGACCCATTAAACATTCAAAGTACTGACGTAGAGGGAACTAGTCATATTATATTTACGTTAAACATCGAGCAAACGTTGAGTATAACACAAAAAGTCATGCTGACATATTAAAATAACATTTTTAGTAGAAGGACAAGGATTGTAACGAAATGAAAACAATGTGACGCAACTTAAAACAAAAGTAATATTTGCTTCATGTTTATTTGAGATTCCACAAATACAATGGTTAAACTCATGCACAGAATAAAGTAAACATAAAATGTGAGTTGAACTGAACATAACATGCTTTGCACCTGTTAACTCGTCCTGATATAAATAACTTAAAACACATACAATATTGTTAAATACTCTTCATAGAAGACACATACAAAAAATAAATGATCTAGCAAAAGTATAATTGACTAGAAACGGTATACACACATAAATAAAACATTATTAGATACTATTTGTCTTTCTTCCGCGAATATAAAATATATTTGTTAAATGTACAAATATGGCAAGCTTTTGATAAAAACGAAGGTCGTAAAGTTTCTCGAGTAATACTGATTATTTATTCATTTTATATGATTATTTATCAGGATTGTAATGAACACAAAATGACAATGATGATTCATGGAAAAACGACAAGAAATTAGTGTAGTATGTAGCACAACAACGAATCCCCTACAGAATAAAATGCAGCAATATATTCTACGTGGAATGATGTTAGATAACTTTGCAGCAAAACACACATGTGTTAGTGGCAGTGAAACATTTGAAAGATTTCTATACTACAAGAAATATTGGCCATCAGTACCATACAGTTGTGCAGTTTAAGGAGTGGAGTTGCATTGCTTGTCCTAGGGATAATGACTTTAAATATTAAACAAATACCAGTTATTGTGTAACTAAACTAGAGATAACACGCCAATGTGCTCATCTCTATGCAATACACGTACATTAAACTTGTACATAGATTTAATAATCAATTAAAACCATATCACAAATTGAATCATTATCATCTTCTTTTAGTTTTAATGTAAAATAGCTTTATAATGATGTTAGTTGCAATATGTTGCTTTGTATACATTTGTGTTTAATGTACATACATTGCACAGTCTTGCAAAAAAATGGACCTGATGAGAATGTCAGCTTTTCTTGAATGAAGAAAAATCGATCGTTCGATCAATCAACCATTCAGTAAATGTATCAATCAATCAATCAATCAATTGCTAAATCGATTAATCAATCTATCGATCGATTGATTGATCAATCAATCAATCAATCATACAATCAATCAACCAATCGATTGATCACTCAATCGATTAATCAATCAATCAATCAATCATACAATCAATCAACCAGTCGATTGATCACTCAATCGATTAATCAATATATCGATCAATCGACTGACCAATCAATCAATCAATCAATCAATCAATCAATCAATCAATCAATCAATCAATCAATCAATCAATCAATCAATCAATCGATCAATCGATCAATCAGTCAATCAATTAATCAATACATTAATCAATCAATCAATATTCTAGGTTCGATGGTAGTCACATGGACATCCCACACGTCCTTCGCATCCGTAAACGCGACCGTCATCCGTTCAGGGGTCGCCTCGGCGTACGCGAACCCGCCCTTGCGATTGATCTCGCCAAGTTGGAAGAGCTGCCAGTCGGCCGGGACGCTGCGGCGGTGGGTGGTGGCCGGATCGATCGTGGACGCGGCACCGCTCACGAAGTAGTGCACGGGAGAATCAGTCTCGTGTATGTGCTGCAATGGGTGTGAGATGTGACAGAATATTGGAAATCATCTTCGATATTAATACTTTGTAGTCGACTTTGTAATTCATATAATTATTCTCCTTCATTGTCAACACAATCACCAACAACACCATTATTACCATCGTTTCCGTCGTCGATATCGTCATCATCATCGTTATCATCACCATCATCATCATCGTCATCATCATCTTTATAATCATCATCATCATCATCATCATCATCATCATCATCATCATCATCATCATCATCATCAAGTAGTAAAAGGAAACAATAAATGTCAAGAATTACCCGTCTTAGTACCACACATTAAATAATCAGGGAGTCATTGTAAACAAAACCCATTTCATTATTCTGTTATGTCATGAACCTAACAACAAGGTAACATATAAATGTGAAAGCCCCGAGTGATTCTGGTTGGATTTGGCAAAGTTAATGGATCACTTTAAACTAGATACCTACCTGTAGGTTATGGTCGTGTCCAGCGAAGTATGCCGTGACGTTGTACTGCTTTAGAAGAGGTTCAAGTCGTTGTTTCAGACACTCTGTTGGGCCATGCGACCCAACTGACCAGACGGGGTAATGGCCAGCTACCACCACATAGGTTGCCCTAAAACAGAAATGGGGGTTAGAAATATGAAAAAGAATGAGTCGTGAAGGTACAAACTAATACAAACGTCCACAATCATCGTGCCACATCCCTCTTCTCATTATATACATATGCCCTGAATGAAACCGCCCTCTCGTTAAAGGGGTAGTTTAGTTTTGGTAGAGAGGGCGCTGCACATCACAATTTTGTTGTGAGGTAATGAAAAACTGAGTGTCGAATTTGAGAGAACATGCAATTTTAATGGCAGAATAAACTTTATTTGGTCAAAATCGACCCAGAAACGGCTGAAATATCAATAAATATATCTGATCTTATAATTATTTATGGGGCCCAAATAATTAGATGATTTTTTCAAAAAATAAAAAAAATGTTTGCACTTTTTCAAAAAGGTTCAAAAGCGTTTTTTAAATAGTTGTTGATGATCTCTCTATTTAATCATTATTTCAATAAAACATCACATGCATAATTTTGTATGAAAAATGGTTGAAACCAATGCCTTTTTAGAAAGCGCCCTCTTGTGATTTAATGGCTCTTTTTTAACGATAACGGGCTTTTAACTTAGTCGTTTGTAATTTTGTATACCCTTCGAGCATGGTGGAGTTATAATTATTAGTTTATAATGTTACTGTCCAGGTTTGGTTACTAAAGTTCAGCCTTACCAAAACTGTACTACCCCTTTAAGCCTTGCCACACTTATTATCCGATTCAGTCTATTCAAGCTGCACCCAAACATCCAGCCACGCCCACTAAAGTCATGTTCCCTCTGGCCACGCCCTCTGGCCACGCCCTTGACGCCCTTGACCTCGCCAACCACAACCCTGTACTCAAGTTTCACCTTTGAATATTTCTGGTTACATCGATTCCCTATATAGGGGAAAACACATCCCCGCCATAAAACAAAACTCAGACCCCGCCCTCAATTACCTCATGCAACGCTCAACTCATCTCATCCAAGGACAACACTTTCTCCTTAACAATTTTGGTCGCATCCCTCAAATGCCTCAAAATAACACCCTTTCATTTCCGTCAATCCACAGTCCCCACCCCTACATTAGTATCAAGCCACGCCCTTACCATCTAACCACGCCCCTCCTCTCTAGTAGATCCGGTTTTACCTCAGTAACAAAGCCCACCTTCTACAGTTCTTGTTAAATTGAGCTGCTGCTCCAGCCAGCCTCAAATAAGAAAAGGAATGCGTTGTGAAGTTACAACACACCCTTTCATTTCCGTCAATCCATTCACCCGTATTATATCCTCGCTCCTGTCATGCCCACAGTCCCCACCCCTACATTATTATCAAGCCAAGACCTAACCCTCTAACCACGCCCCTCCTCTCTAGTGCATCCGGTATTGCAGGGGTGTCGATCCGTTTTTGAGATTGGGGGGGCGAAATTTGAAAAATTTTCCAGAGTGACCACTGAGAGAGCTAAAAGCCCCACATTGGCATGCCCGGAAGTTTTATTATGCGCTCATTGAAAGTGTCATTGAAGACCTGACTTTGGGGGGCACCCACATTTGGGGACAATAATGGGGGTCCAGGGGGCGGAGCCCCCGGAAGCTTTTAGATTTCAGACATTTGCTCCTAGCATGGGTGTTAAAATTGTATAAAACAGTGAACCTACTCATAACGTATTTTTAAAGGGCATAGCGAGGGAAAGACTGAGCCTTGCATGACATGGATCCACGTGATCATGTATACTATAGAGCCATCGATATAGTCTAGGGCATTGGGCTCCCATGAAACTAAGCAAGGGCGTCAACAATTTCTCAAAAGTGTAGGGTGTAGGGGAGACATTGCGAGGAAGCGAAGCGACCGAGCGAGGGAGGGTGTGGGAGGGGGTGTCCCACTCCCACAGTAGGGAGCTTTTGTATTTTTGGGCGTGAAATTGTGCGATTTGGTGCACACCTGAGACAGAAATTTCACGTAATATGAAGTATGTAGGTATGGAACCAAACATACATAATGACAAAGGGAGTGGGACAATCTGCTCCTTTTTCAAATGTGGGGGGACATGATATTCCAATTTGATTTGCGTTCAGCGCATATGTACCGAGATTATTTTATTTTCTGTGACGGTATATGCTATATCTATAGATGAGGGTTTAATAAACTTCGTTTGAGGTGTGCGTTTGAGAAATTACGCTGCCCAACACATTTCAAAAGGTGAGTTCCCGCAACCCAAATGAAACTTGTAATATGAGAAACTGTATGCGCGCGAAGCGCGCGGCAAAAAAGAGATTTACAGTCCTTTTCAAACAAAAAAACGGCTATTTTGAAGATTAATTATTGATAAATGTGTCTTTCCCC
>JBAMJV010010371.1:0-7500 GCA_037951105.1 Echinarachnius parma | reverse complement strand
CGTTAACTATTTAGTATTTAACAACATCACGTTGGCTGTGGTGCGTCCTTTAGCTTGCTCGTGTGACCTTGCATAACATTCATATCTTTGGACGTTTATTAAAGGAATCTAGTAACATTGTCAAAATCCACAAAACTTACTTATTATTCTCTAGTGGTTCTCATATACCTATAGTGGTTCGCATATACCAAGTGGTATTCGTATTGTATAATTAAGCATGGAAAATGTTTAATTTTTTTGAATTTCTATTTCGTTAAAAAGATATTTAAGATTGAAGTGTTCAGCTTTGAGAGTCTCCCTGGGAGACTTTCAACTCTAAGACTTGTACAAAGTTAATTAGTGCAATATCACTTTGTATTTTCACTCAAACTCGGGAATACTCGGTCACATTTACCATAGAATGTTCACACATCAATCAGTATATTTCAGATCACATAAATACACATTTGATCAGCCCTTCGTTATATACATGTAGTTTTCGCACATGTCACCAAAATTACTAGATCCCTTTAAACATGTTAAAAGTCAAAACATTCTGACATAAGTCTGTTTACAGTACGGTCCTTGCCATTATAGTATCAGCTTATAGTAGGCGTATACATTAAATATGTTAGCTATTAAATTGTAGTTGGACTTATGTGTTGGAAGTATAATGACAATACTTTGAGGCTCATCAAATCTTGTTATGCATAACATTCATATTATATTTATAATCATTTGGATTTTTAAAGTCCAAAACCTAATGACAAAAGTTTGTTTACAGTAAGGTCCTTGTATACATATAGGTTACACTTATTCTGTGTTTGTAGAATAACAGTAGTATTCTAATTTGTAATTAACATGACATAACATTTATTTCTTTGGCATTGTTAAAGTCCAGACATTCTGACGAAAGTTTGTTTACATGCAGTAATGTTCTTGTTCATATTACTCGAGATAGTAGGCGTTCATTTGTATTCAATGTTGACATGGTTGATAGTAATTACGCAGTTGTTCTGTGTTATAAACCAGAGCGATCATACGATCGAGCGACGAAACACATTAATGGAGGGGTTGTTAATGCGCCCTTTAGCGAAATATTGCCCCCCCCCCCCCCTCATTTCTCCATTTGGGCAAACACAATTAACCCCTTGCCTATGTATACTGGAACCTGGTGGGCTATTAAATAAAAGGTCTATGTGGATTTCAGAATCTCGAAGGTAACGGATTAATAGAGAAATGAGCAGAACCGTCATTATTTACAGTATATGATCAACGGATGTCCTCCCCGCCGGGTGCGGCCTCGTCTAGGACAATATAATGCAGGTTTTAGGTCCATCAACCATACAAATAAACTTGACCGATTTTTAAATATATTTTTTAAATTTAATTTATATTCGAAAAAATAACTTATTCTCTCTAAGAGTCAAATATAGAATACACTTACTCCTGTCAGTATACCACTGCGCTGGTTTGGCGAGAGGGGCTTTCCTCCTGGACGCCTCCGCCGCCCGGACAGGCGGTAGATCCGTCACTTGTCTGGAGTTGCTGGAACTGGACGACGAAACACATGCAGAGGTTGGACGAACACAAATACTGGCAGCGAATAGAATAAATGTCAAGCTGAATATGGTGAAATTACGGGTGGTTAATGACGCTGAAGTTCTTTGATGATGAAGTGTTACTTTTGCGAAAGACATTTTCTGGTGAGATGACCGTGTAGTCCTTATTGTTGTTTCTGAAGTTGGGTGAGCCATTTTTAAAACGATTTCGATGAAAAATTATCCGTGATGGTTGTTTTAAGACAAATGCAGGGATGAACGTAATAAATAATTGATTATGTTTGATTGTTCGATAATAACTTAACAACTTGTATACTTGAATTTTCTAAGAGATGGCGAAGTAAGGATCCAAATTTGCAAGTGTGCACCAACTGTCTTTAAAAAATAGTAATCTTCGTTATATGTGGAATTCCGACAATACGAACAAATCCATTTAATCCTGGTCCTTTTTTTGTTAAATAAGTATCTTGATTAATTAAAAATCAAACTTAGTTCCTGTGATTTGAGGGTATGATGTTAGGTGCACACGATCCAACCCGGTGGTGGGTGAATGAATCGGTGCTATCTTGGCGCGCTCTTTTATACCCCCGAGATCTTGGCCGGTCTATACCATACAGTGGCCTTGCTAAAGGGTTGGGAAGTGAGGTACGAGGGGGGGGGGGGGGGGGGGGGGGCAAATCCTGCACACGACACCAGCCTACAGGGGGTAATTTCCTCCATATCGCCCCTTTAGAGAAAACATAATACAGTTAACCATTTGTGTATATAGGGACTACCTATGTAAGGGTAAATGGTGAAACGTGAAAAATGATACATTATTAAAGGCGTCTTAAAAAATCAACAAAGTCAAGCAAATACAAATGTATTTAGGGTCCGGGCTCCGCCCCCTCTTTGCCATATATTCTTGACCCTGGCTACGCCTTTCAATATGCCTCCAAAGGTTGCCTCAATCATGCTATATACAAGGTTATTCACACGAACTACAATATTCTCCGGATTATGCATGGTCACATAACCCTATTCATTCGGTAAGTTAACCCTTCTAAAGCCGCGGTATATAGCGCTGTCTACGGATTGAGGGCACACCCTGTGCATTTTTTAACATTTTAAAATGATTTCCGCTTATGTTTGTTATTGTTTTTGACAATTATATGCGGTACAAACCAATTGAAGCAAATGTTGTCTACAATATACTTGTTAGGGAAGAGTCTACAAGTTTTAATAAAAACAGTAAAAAGGAAATAAGATAGCTATGACTCTTTGAGAATAGTTAGTGCTCTATTTTACACAGGCAACTCAAAGATGCACCTTCATAAATGTTTATAAAAAGCCTATAACATGGTGCGCTTTATTGTGAGATTTTCTCAATGCCCATCTTAATAATGATTTATCTCCCACCGATTATTCTTCCAACTCCTTCCCTCGTGAGTTACTCCGATCTTCGCCCCCGTGACCCACCGAACTACATTTACACTTCCTATCATGTATGAACCTCCCTAATCTTACAAGGGATTAGATAATACAACGCGCAAAAGGGATACTTTTCGACACGTTACAAAGCCATTGAGGCTAAATAACCTTGAGATAGATCAAGTCACGATTATAATCAGACCTAAAGGGAAACGCCAGTAGTGGGAAACGCCCCACACACAAAAAATGAAATGTACGCTCTTATTACCAATCATGTGAAAGAATATGTTTTTACTAATACGGGATGATACAAATTTGGCCTGGAAACCGCCTACTAATTGATATATTTGGTAAATTATAAAGCTATCCGCTGCGGATTGATATCTCGCCGATGGTTGTATGTTGATATACCGCCTCGTGCGATGCGTGTTTATCCTAGGGCAAATGCGCACATGGTAATTCGCACGAGCGAATCGCTCGAACGAGCGTATCTATGTGGCCAGCGCAGACGGGCCAAACTGACGGTGAATTTAGGCTAAATGTCAGCGGCTTTCATGACCGTTTTAACTGATATTTCTGCACTTAACGATACTAAGGTTCGGATTTTTCCAAACACGCCCCTTTTTATGCTATTTCAACAATAATAATCAATTAGTTTGGCCAATAAAGTTATTTTCCACTACTGGAATTTCCCTTTAAACAGTGGTCTCTAAAAATCATATTCCTAAAATAGATCATATACCCTGCTTACTACGAAGATATATACCGGGTTTTCAATAAAATGTATATTTTGTAATCGTAGCAATTGCCCCTAAAAAGCAATAAAGAAAAAAAACATTTAATACAACCCAAATAACAATGCGACGTTGGCGGAACGTAGTCTATAGTCGGCACCGTCGCGGTTGGAAAAAACAACGTTTAGCCAACGTTGGCCTACGGTAAATTCACAACCATATTTTTGCAGTCGGCGAGCTGACGTTAAAACAACGTTAGGCCGACGTTGTATGCTGACTGTTGGCAAACTGGTCGGCAAATGTACGTTGAAACAACGTTGGCTGATAGTTAGACGAACAATCATATTTATATGGTCGAAAAGCAAACGTTGGGCCAACGTTTCGCCTACTACGTTGGATATTGGTTGGCTAGTTGACGTCGTACTAACGTTTGATAGACAACCACATTACGACGGTAGGCAAGCCAACGTTGGGCCAACATTGACTTATATAGTCGTATGAACGTTGGGGTTTAGTCGGCTCAATGTTGGCTTGACGTCAGAAATAGCAAACTAAAAGGTTGGGCAAACGTTGGCGCAACATTGGCAATTGACGTTGGCTTATGGGGGTTGGGCCGACGAGGGCCCAGCGGCAAGAATGACGTGGGCAAAACGTCACGTTTTGACGTTGGCCCAACATGACCGCCTACATTGGGCCAAGGATGGGCCAACGTAGCATTGTTATCTGGGAACAAATTATTTGTTTATCTCAGGATGTGCCCCCCGAGAGGTCTCAATGCGAATAGTATCGCATGTCCTCTAACATAATTATAACAGTCGTGTTATTATTCAAATTACACAAATAATTGCTTCAGTAGTATTAACCATTTCTACAAATATTTGTTTTTAGAGTCCAAATGGTATGTATTACGGATGCAAACATAATCTATTGTCCCAACCTCTCAACAACAAAAAACTGGCGCGTGGCCGAGCTAGGGGGTATATCCACAATTTTGTTTTCAGTATAAGGAGGGCACTGTTTTTTGAGGGCGGGTACTATATGAATGTTTATGTTAATTTATAGACAACGCTACAGGATTCTACCACGTGACATTCATTTAGTATGTGTCGGGCACCTCATCGGGGGATCTATAGGGAGAAGGGGACTTGTGTAGGGACTAAAGCCCCCCCCCCCCCACTCCCCCGTTGGCTGCGCCCCCGGTCCGCACGTGGCCACCTCATCATTGACTGTGGGTTCGTGAATGGATACAATCGAGGCACCTCGCTGTGCAAACTTGACTTTTATGAGACGACTTTCAAAAAGCTCAAAGACATATTTCGAATCCTAGAAAATGTGTTATGTAAATTAATTAACTTTTAATCGATATTTTATCCATCTTAATTGCTTCAACTTTCATGACGTTGTGGAAACATCATTATGGCAGACGTGTAGGAAGAGGGGGAATTAGGGAATATAATGGTGGTAGTGCAGTATGCATGCGGGAAACTTGCCCCGTGAATCGCCCGACCACATTCAACTTGTGTAAAAGACTAAAGATTGAAATTGACACTTCCATATCGATTTCCTTATATCTTCTTGATTTTATATATTTATTTATCAATTGTTTTTTGTTGTTGCAAAACGTCTCATGTGAATCACTCGCCCGGTCACGTTGATTCTCTCTAATCATGCCAGTAGGGATGGCAGATTATGTCAATAATGCAATTACTCCGGTCGTTGGCTCTCTTTAATTCATTTGTCTTTGGTCAATATCGCCCCTGGTTGATATCAGTGATATTACTACTATAATTATATGTTTTTTAATCGATAAACCTGTTGTGAAGGTGCCCTTCTTGATATTGACCTTGACGTTTCCGATGCCATGACCTGGAAACAGCATACACGAAGGTACAAAACAAGAGAGATATTGCTTCCACCATTCCATGTAATAGCTACATTATTAGTGTGATGTTGTTTGCAACAGAATTGTTATCTTTGGTATTTGTACGTGAATCAACATATTATGTCGCATTTCAATAAACGAAACAATATAATATACGCAAATGAATTTGGAAAAGGTATTTTCCAACTCTCGCCAAATTGCTGGGTTAAAATATTCAGCTGATGATGCACGCTGGTCTATAAACGAAAACAAATAAATACACAAACCATCTTATACTGACATGACTGAGTGTAGGTTACGACGTCTAATCAATACAATGTAATCAATATCGATCAATATATTCAATACCCACCAACCCACCAACCCACCAACCCACCAACCCACCAACCCACCAACCCACCAACCCACCAACCCACCAACCCACCAACCCACCAACCCACCAACCCACCAACCCACCAACCCACCAACCCACCAACCCACCAACCCACCAACCCACCAACCCACCAACCCACCAACCCACCAACCCACCAACCCACCAACCCACCAACCCACCAACCCACCAACCCACCAACCCACCAACCCACCAACCCACCAACCCACCAACCCACCAACCCACCAACCCACCAACCCACCAACCCACCAACCCACCAACCCACCAACCCACCAATGAACCATTTCTGAAATATTCCATTTTATGATGACACAGCACCAACCCACCACCCACCAACCCACCAACCCACCAACCCCAACCAATGAACCATTTCTGAAATAATTCCATTTTATGATGACACAGTTCTAGTTACGTTCTCCGAACTACTTATAATATTGAACTTAATGTGTCCCCCCCCCCCCCCCCCTCCGACCCCCACCCTATAATCCCGCCTATAATACGGTGCAGGGGACACACTCTCTATAGATTTGTTTTCAATATTTAATCGGGATGTTTTTCTCTTTAAATAATGGAGAGTGGCGCGTGCCCCCGTACCCCCCCCCCCCCCCCCCCCGCCATTGCGTTCATGGACCTTTTACGAAGGGGATTGTTTGGCTCACTCTTTCTATGTAAACCAGCTTCCGTGCTTGCTTTGCCAATAAGTACAAATCCCTTAAATTATAATTCATTAATTAGGTCCGGTTTCTATACAAGTCATAAATAGGCATGACACTATTTTGACATGAGCGTGTGTGAATCATAACAAATAGAGGCAGTAGTAAACATGGATTGGTATAGAGTATACAGACTGTTTTGGGGCAAATGGGGTGTCATACACACCCCCTTTCCCGAGTCTCGAGTCCAATTTGTATTTTAGTCTCGAGCATCATAACCGATGGTCTCGCCCCCCCCCCCCCCCCCCGTGAGGACACAACTTAACCAGTGGTCTCGGCCTCGAACTTTTTGGCGACGGACACCCCCACCCCCCCCCCCCCCCTCCCCCCGCACGACTCTCAACATGTGGTCTCGGCCTCGGCCTCGACCATTTTTGCCGTCGAAATAACACCCCCCCCTTGAACAAATCATGGGTACGCTACTGGAGTAGGCTACATCTAGAGGGCAATCATTTTGTGCCAAGAAATGTGACGTGTATACGTAATTATTTTCCCACATGATTTGGACATTAAAAGATGTATTATTCATATAATCAAAACAACAATAATAACAGCATCATCTACAACAACAACAACAACAACAACAACAGACAAACAGACAAACAAAAAACGGCTTCACAATCTCTAGGGAGGGCACCGTGTGGGTTTTAAGCGGGGCCAAGCCCCCGTGATGATGGTACTGAAAGGTGATGTCTCAACGTCAACAGCGATAGACCTTTTGATAATGGGATGATATCATTACATGTACTATGTAGGCTTTATCCGTATACATTGGTATATTATAGCCAAACCGGAAAGGTGGGATTACCAGCTAACGATTTCATCCCAA
>JBAMJV010010370.1:0-38471 GCA_037951105.1 Echinarachnius parma | reverse complement strand
TTTCTTAATTGTGGCTCATACACTTTTTAACATTAGCCCCTCCTTCCTCAGTCTTTACGATGATGTAACAATACCAGGAGGGATCGTATCAAGGAAATTAATTAGCGTGCTTTTGTCCAAGTGCGTAGAACTCCTCGCTGTGGCATACCTAATGTTGAACAGTGTTTGTAGAATACCTTTCAAACACAACTTGTTCTCAAAAGACAGTAGTACTTGTGAAACAGGTGAAAGCACGGACGGATGCTAAATACGTGAATACACGTGTCATTGTGAAATAAAACTCCAATAACCGAAGAACGAACAAACAAACAAACATGCTATATAGGATGGTCTGTTTTGTTTTCCTCTGCGCGTGCGTGTGTGTTATATAGTTTTGCAACTGTGCTGCTCAACTACGTTTGTTAGACTGAACATAAATATGCTTATAAATAAAATTCATACAGGAAGCGTTTATTCTCAGGGTTGTATTTCACATAATTATAAAATTTGTAGAGATGAGTATGCCCAAATAATTGAGAATGGGGTATTTTGCCAAATATAGGCGGGCGCTGTAAGTTGCTCCCAGCCCCCCCCCCCACCCCACAAACCACACATCATTCTCGTCTCGTACGTCTGTAGTGCCTATCAGACATAGGTATAAGTCAGCATTCTGAAAGTTGATCAAAATGTTATTGTACAAACTTTGACATTTTTACATAAAGTTACAAACAGACCGCTCCGCTCGAAAATGTTTTTCTTACATATATATAGAATGTCTGTTTAAATTAAGGAACAAATCGTAACAAATTCTATTATGTAGTAAAGGAAGCAGGCGGGTATAAAATATCTCATACAATACCGCGAAATTTCGCACTATGTGATTGGAGAAGAAACAAATCTTATCTCACGTTTAACTATTCATGTTCTAAACAAGATGGAGAAGTATTCATTATCCTAACCAATTTTGATCATAACTATATGAATACATGTAACACTTTCTCTATATGCCACACACGCCCTTTCATACACCTGGTACTGCGAAGGAAGTACAATGAGTATCTCCGGTAAATTCATGCTGATTCTTATTTTCTACAAGTATTTTTTGTAGGGATTTAGCTGTTTTATAAAAAGTTTTCTCTTCGTTATTTTTTCTTTCTTTCTTGCAGCTTGCAACTATTCAATCAACTCAATATTACACATAATATTTATTTTATGATAAATTATCATTGCAATTCCATATTATTCAACTTCAACTTTATTTAAACATTACTGAAGGCAAATAAATGTTCATCTAAATCTCAGGGAATATTTGCAAATAAATACCTACATGTATTTTGTTTTTAAGTATTTGGACATTTTTTACGTCTACTTTTTTACAGTTCTCTTTTCTTTCCGCACTTCTCTTCTCTTTTTACAAAATATGTTGTTTATTCTTCCACCCCTCCCTTTTTCATCGGCACCCATACCTCTCCCCCTCCCCCTCCCCCCTCTCCATCACCAAGTCGGACTGGCTTCATCACTGTTGATCCCTGCAATCCGATTGTTTGCAGACTCAAGTTTTTCAAGCACGTTTCAATTATTTTGAAGTTTGAAGACCCACCTTGACTCGAGAGCGTACGTGGCTCTAGGTCTTCGAGGGGAGGTATAACTCAAGAAGGTCCTAACATCTGAAATCATTAATTCTGCAGGAGACTGGCTTTACATGTCATATTACAGTATAGGTTGGTTGATCCCCAATCAATTTGTTATTAATAATTAATGGGGGATTGGCAAAACTATTGTTGCAACAATTAATTGTTGCATACAATTATTGTTGCCAACCACCCATTCAAATCCTAAACCGTTGATACATTAGTATACCGTAGCTACTTTTTGTTCATCCCTTCATTCAAATGATTTGTGTTCCTTTATATAACCTTGTATCATTATATAATATTGAATTCAAACATGGGAACGTCCCCCATTCAACAAGGGGTTCTTTGTGCCGTCGATGGTTGAGCACCCGGTCTATGCAATCCGGAGGTCCCGGGGTTCGATTCCCGGCGAAGTCTTATTTTTCTTTGCTCATTTTCTTTCTCATAGATTCGATTATAGAGCGCCTTAATATGATGCAATATCATATATAAGCGCTTTACATATAGAGTAACATGAAAAAGCCTTTATGTTGGAAGAGGAATGCTCCCCATGGTGTGGAGGTTGGTTGCACACAATGTGTGCTGGTTTGCATTGTCATCCTATGACGTGTACTCCGTAATATACTTGCAACATTATTATTGCGTTTTGATATGATTCGGGTTTCATTCCTCAATGTAATCAGACGGATATACTACGTTCTGCATATGCGTTTTCAATATTTGTTGAGGTAATACAAACATCCCGTATTGTGGCGGTGTATAACCGGTCACTCCAATCTTGCGGTTAAAAGATAAGAACTACATAAAAATTGAAATATGCCAGGACAGTTTGAGGATAAGTCGGTTAGGACAAACATGATAACGCCTAGATATTTGAAGTAAAAAAGAAGCATGACCCAATTATTGGCCCTGAAATTGAACAGTAATTCATAGTATCGTAGGTGACAGACGATGGATAACATACACACGAACATGTAGTGAACAAAGTAATCTTTGGAAATAACTGGAAATTGAACACTGTATCTCTATAATATGAATCCCCTTCCAAAGTGATGATACAGTTTGAATCGTGCACATTCTATGAAACTTGTTAACATTCAGACAAAATGATAAATTACTCGGTAATAATATCAAGTCACTTCCTCATAACTTAGTAAGTAGAACTTTAATTGAGTGCACTAGAACTGTATTGATGATAGGTTGAGTCGAAGAAGATTTTGGTAAATGTTTCATTTGACGAAAACCGGCTACAGTCATAGGCAACGGTTATTTTCAAACATGTAGTAGGGGGGGGGGGGGGGGGGGGGGGCGAGAACGTACGTTTCGCACGAATAACATTTGATTTGAACCAAGATTTGTTGGAGTGAATAGCAGGGGCGTCGATTCGTTTTTGCGATTTGGGGGGGGCGAAATTGAAATTTATTCCAGAGTGACCACTGAGAGAGCTCAAAGCCCCACATTGAGCATGCCCTAAAGTTTTATGATTGCGTCTCATTGAAAGTGTCTTGATGGCCTCGAAGACCTGACTTTGGGCGGCACCTACATTGGGGAACAATAATGGGGGTCCAGGGGGCGGAGCCCCGGAAGCTTTTAGATTTCAGACATTTGCAACTCGATCATGTGTGTAAAATTTGTTTAAAATAGTTGACCTACGTAACGTATTTTAAAGGGCATAGCGAGGAGAAGATTGAGCCTTGCATGAGATGATCCACGTGTTCCAGTATACTATAGGAGCCATCGATATAGTCTAGGGCATTGAGCTCCCATGCAACTAAGCAAGGGCGTCAACAACTTCTCAAAAGTGGTAGGGGAGACATTGCGAGGAGCGAAGCGACCCGAGCGGGGGAGGGTGTGGGAGGGTGGTGTCCCCCTCCCTACTGTAGTCGAGCTTTTGTATTTTTGGGTCGTGAAAAATTGTAGCGATTTGGTGCACACCCTGAGACAGAAATTTCACGTTAATATGAAGCATAATAAGTATGGAACAAAACATACTTAATGACAACGGAAGAAGGGGACAGTCTCCTCCACTTTTAAATGTGGGGGGACATGATATTCCAATTTTGATTTGCGTTCAGCGCATATGACCGAGTTGACTGAAGATATATTATTTTCTTATCTGTGACAGGTGTGCTATAGATAGAGGATTTAATAAACTTCTTTTGAGGTGTGCGTTTGAGAAATTACACTGCCCAACATACATATCGGAAGGTGGGTTCCCGCAACCGGAAATGAAACTTGCAATATGAGATCTGTATGCGCGCGAAGCGCGCGGCAAAAAATAGACGAGATTTACAGTCCTTTTCAAACTAGAAAAACAGCTATTTTGAATGATTAATTATTTGATAAATGTGTCTTTCCCCTCCTTTGGCAATTATATTCACTCTCGATTTTTTTCTTCCTCATTTTAGGAATTATTGGGGGGGCGAAACGATATGGTTCGGGCCCCCCCAATATTTTCATTGGGGGGGGGGGGGGGGGGGTGCGGACCGCCCCCTGCCCCCCCCCCCCCCCCCCCCCCCAGGATCGACGCCACGCTGGTGAATAGAGTGTGAAATATGAGATGAATTGCACAGACTGGTTTTGATATGATTTGAGTGGATTTTGCCTGAATATAAAGTGATTTTTACGAAAATTTGTATTTTCAAAACCCCTCTACCCCAATATGTCCGATATGAAAACGCATTTTTAGAAATCATTGCGTCTCGAAGTGACGTTGTCACTCAAAACGTGAGTATCTTTTCAAAGCGTTTCGTTTTTTTCAGCGATTACCAGTAAAGTACATTCAAGAACTTGACATGTTTGTTTTATATCGGCCGATTACAAACATCGAGTTTCCAAGCATTTCTTTTCGTCGAATCTGTTCAAATATGATTTCAAATTTTTACGTCATAAAAATGAAATGGACACATTTTTTACAGAGTTTATTTCAAAGTATATTAGTGTGGTGTGTGTGCGGTTGTCATTGTAAAGTAACTTGACATTAGTTTTTCTGCTCGCAATAAATTAGGGTAACCTAGCAGTCAAGATATTGAATGGAAATCTTCATTCTTATAAATGAATATAATTCATCACCACCATCATCATTTCATCCCTGTATCATCATCATTAGCAGCAGCAAAAGCAACAAAAGCAGCGTAATCATCGTTACCATCATTGTCAACATCATTTCACCACCCGGCCCATCACCCCTGCATAATTTTCCACACCATCATCTTCATTGTTTGCCGTCGTCATCATGCCATCATTATCATCATCATCATCTCCATCATCAACATCATCATCATCATCATCAATCATCATCATCATCATCATCATCATCATCATCATCATCATCATCATCATTACCATCATCACCATCAACATCATCATCATCATCATCATCATCATCATCATCATCATCATCACCATCATCATCATCATCATCATCATCATCATCATCATCATCATCATCATCATCACCATCCTCATCAATCCCTCATCATCCTCCTCATACTCATCATCCTCTTCATCATCATCACCATATCATCTATCATCATCATCATCATCAATCCATCATCATCATCATCATCTCATCCTCATCTATCATCATTCATACTCATCATCCTCATCATCATCCTCATCATCCTCTCTCATCATCATCACCATCATCATCATCATAATACCATCATCATCATCATCATCCTCATCATCATCACCATCCTCACATCCTCATCATCCTCCTCATACTCATCATCTTCATCATTAGCATCATCATCAATATCACGCGCCCTCGTCTTCCCTCGTTTCTCTTCCCCTCCCCCTCCCCCTCCTCCCCCATGCTCCATCATCAGAATCAGTCAATAACATGTTTTCATTCTCAAAAGACGCAGACGATTTGCAAGTGTATCCAATAAAAAAAATGCAGGAAACTCACGAGCTCCATCCAACCAAGGACAATCAACCGAACCATGACCCCAGCTCTCAAGGCCAAGCATTTGTTGTATATCATGATGACAAACACTTCAAAGCTCAAAGCCAGAAAACGCCGCTGACATGATAATGATCGTGGTCGTGGGCCTTCTGGTCAATGTAAACAGTGGCGGAGCTAACATGGGGTTGCGCCCCCGCCCTCGACCCCCCCCCCCATGTTCGATTTCCTGTCCCATCTCTCCCCACCTTTTACGGACAATGGATGCAGTTGTGTAGCTAGCTACGGAGGGCCTGTGCCCCTATTAATTTACAACAACAATACAAACGATAAGGGGATTTAACAAAAATAAAAATAAAGAAGTTAATCAGGAGTGCCCCTCAATAATTGTATTGCCCCTCCTCCTCAATCAACCTGACCACACTACGCCACTGAATGAATGATTAACTAAATATTAATCCCCTTTCTCCACTTTGCATCTTTGATGTCCCGTCCTCCTTACTAGAGTCCTCTCTCCAATTTAGCCCCCCCCCCCCCCCCCACCCTCATCGAGTTCAGCACTGGCTACGCCCCCAACCGGGGCTACGCCACTGGATATGATTGTATACAGGCACAGAATGCCAGCCATTTAACCCGAGCACAATTATGATGTACGTGGCGGGCAATCAGCATATCCATTGATTTACTGTCTGTATACACGCTCTTTTTCCTGCCATCCGTCAGTTATGAAAGTAAGCGCCCCCCCAAAAAACAAGAAAATCATCTTCCTCCTCATCATCAAGATCATCATCATCATTATTGTCATCAATGATCGTCATCATCATCATTATCATCAATGACCGTCATTATTATCTTCATCATCATCATCAACAACATTATCATCATTAACATCATAAACATAATCAATTATCGACATCATCATCATCATCATCATCGTCTTCATCATCGTCATCATCGTCATCATCATCATCATCCTCCTCATCCTCCTCCTCATCATCATCATCTCTCGTATGATTTACTGCCTGAATTCCCTTTCTTCTCCCTGCCATTCGTCAGTTATGATAGATAAGAGTCCCACGGTTATGATGGTTATGATGTACTCAATAGTTGGCCATCATTATCATTATTACATCAATTGAATTAATAAAGTTTGAGTTCATGTTCAAGTTGCCGATGTTTATAATTGTTAAAGGGGTAGTACAGTTTTGGTAAGGCTGAACTTTAGTAACCAAACCTGGACAGTAACATTATAAACTAATAGTTATACCTCTACCATGCTCGAAAGGTATACAAAATTACAAACGACTCAGTAAAAAGCCTGTTATCATTTTAAAAAGAGCCATTAAAACACAAGAGGGCGCTTTCTAAAAAGGCATTGGTTTCAACCCTTTTTCATACAAAATTATGCATGTGATGTGCAGCGTCCTCTTTACCAAAACTAAACTACCCCTTTAACATTAAAAATCATATACAGTTTATCCCGACTTACGAATCTTGCTAATATTAATCCCTATCAAAAACAGTACCAGTCTCTCAGTCGAGTCTAGGTGATAATTGATTCACAGCTAGGCATGCTCGGTAAATGATTGGTTAATCAGCTCGCACTACTGTGCTGCACATCTAAAACATCTAAAACTCTGTGGCTACAAGCTATACAGGTAAGCGCCCGCAAGCGTGCGGATAAGGCGCACTGCGAGGATGCGGAGCGCGCGACACCCTTACCCCGACGTGAACTCATTCATCCGGGCTTACCCTGATCCTGTGCACACAATCCAGACCCCATCGTGTGCCGCTGTTAGTTATAAGTTCTCGGGGAGTGAACCACAACTAACCATTATTTGCTCTCGCTGTCGGAGTTGCATGTTCTCCAGCAAATCTGCTCTATGGTCCTGGGCAATTTACATTCTTCAACCGCTGGAGTTTTATTCTGGAGTAATTAGCCAGCATGCAGGATTAAAGATTAATCTCGCCCCAGCTATTGCGAGGCTCGCAATCATCTATTAACAATAGTTTCAGGTAAAAAACAATGTTGAGGTGTGATACCTCAGACATCAAGAAAACAATTATTCAAAAGTGGGACTCCATCGATAACTATATATCGGGACAAACAGTTAGGTCATAGAGCGGTAATTTAATTGATGGTGCTTTCGCGCTTATGGTAGTAAATATCAGAAATACACTTGCGTCACGATACTTGTATAATGATCTGGTGATTGCGAGAGGTGTAATCGTCTCTCCACCAAGTCGCTAGTTTGACAAGCGGGACACTGGTGGCATTTGGGGGATCACTCTTGCGCTATACCACTACCAGGAACTGGTGTCCGTAAAGTCAAAAGCAGACTGTTTTGAATTTGACCGCCGTACTTTTACTTCTGGACCTGATAACTTTTGGAGCTGCGATGACTTAGCGCTAATTGGCGTCAACTGCCGAATTGTTTGCTTGAGACTGGTTCCCACTGGAGTTTTTTTTTTTAAACTGAAGGCATTTGTAGTTTAAAACTTAAAAGCGTTGTTGAATTTCGTGTGTGGATGAACAATTGGTTTCTATCAAATTCATCCTATTGTTGTTTCTTCATAACTCCCTGTGGATCGTTATGAAATTATACGATTAAATGTGAATATACACATTTTATATATAGATAAAAACAAACGGTTACTTGATGGTTAGGAAGTTAAACACAAAATATATTTTCTCCCGACCTTCTGAAATTGAGCTACCACATCGGCCAGGAATTCGACGACCTTTACATAATCGTTGCTCACTTCCACGCAGTTCATAATTTGCCATGACGGCGGGGAGATCAAGATCGTAATCATCATCGGCCTCGACAAATGCCATCAGTCAAATTCGCCCCCAAACGTCTGACCCCATCTCGGCAACTTTCCGTCAGCGAATGACTGGAAATTCCACAGTGTCACGCATCTGTCGTGGATGGTATACATCATCACTTTAATACACAGCATACTTCACTACACTCTTGCGTGAGATTGTCACAAACGTTTTTCAGGTTTTGTCTTTGAGCTGGACTTCATTCTTTGTTGTGGAATAGAGACCGCTTCCCCGATATACTATTCATTATTGAGGTCGGAGCGTTGAGGTCGGAGGATAGTACATGTAAAAGAAGGATACCAGAGTCGAAGCGAAGCTCTCTGGATAGTAAATTGGACCACCATATCATCCCGCATGTACTGGAGTCGGACGTAACAATTTTAAACAGTTTCCCGGACGTCCTCGGTGGAATTTGTCCATCGCAATTAGCTTCCAAAGCCTCCAGCTCCAGCCATCTCATCTGATATACGTTGTGTGGCTCTGCATTTTGAGGACACCACCATAGTTCGGCCTGCTGACAAATATATCCTTAGTTTACCGACGAATTTTCACTAGCTCTCACTATACTACCCTCTCTTCGAAAGGATTCTGAATACTATTTGGATGGCTTTATTCGAATGAATGCCTGCAGGCAAATGTATCCATCTGAATATTTTCATGTGGTGATTTCCCCTTTTTGGATGTTATCGCATGGAATGTTAAGCGTCTGCCGAAGGTCGGAAGAGTCCACCGGATTACCGATAAAAAAAAACAGTCTGTAGCCTATAATAATTCACAACAATAAACGATCAACCCCCGTTTTCGTTGATCCCGAATTCATGTTTTCTCGGGAGAATGCGTTGTCATCACGAATGTTTCATCGTTATTTCGCTGAATGAAAATACGTCTGAGCGCTTCGTCATTGTTTGTTGACGATTGTGAACAGTTTGTTCGTAGGAATTGTTAACAAGACAACCACATGATCTGTATTAAAAATTAATCAGAACAATTCGTATGTGCATGTGTCATCTCCTTGTTCAAAGCTGTTCGTAGCATTTCAGGAAGTGAAACGGTTTTATCAACTTTCTCTGCAGATACTATAGGCATGCTATATATGAGCAGTGCAAAACGTAATTGATCTGTACAAAGACTTTCAATTGACTCCTTAATTTGAGGATAACTAGCGCTAACATAATTATTATAGCATACATTATTCAAGATAATTACCAATTCAGTGATCTCCACTGTAATGTAAACTATAGGACAACGCCAAGAAGAGCACCAATACACTGATAGCATTTCTAGGCACAGACGATAGGCACTTGAGAGCAATTTATGAGGGGTAAACATCCACTCTTCAAAACAATCTATTGGGGGTAAACATCCACTCGAAGTAGTTCTCGACTTTTGAACAGAACGACGAACGATTTATACACGCAAGGGGAGTGAAAGAGAGAGGTGATATAAAACCAAAAAAGAAGCAGAAGAAGAAGAAGAAGAAGAAGACACCACTTAAAAGTTAAAATTGTTAACTTTGAGTTGACTCGTTGAGTCGAATCTCGTCA
This sequence comes from Echinarachnius parma, assembly GCA_037951105.1. Lineage (NCBI taxonomy): Eukaryota > Metazoa > Echinodermata > Echinoidea > Clypeasteroida > Echinarachniidae > Echinarachnius > Echinarachnius parma. The sequence goes on along the minus strand of JBAMJV010010370.1, from coordinate 28,577 downwards.
GACGGGGAGGGATTAACAATCGGTGATACCTGGTGCGTCTTTATCGTCGTCTAGGATTTAACTCGTTACGAATCATTTGTACCACAACTGGAAATTGGAAATTGTACATTGCGTGCAGTGCAATTCGCGCATACGGGAGTGTATAAGGGTTAAATCCAATTCACCCCCACTAAGAGTGATCCTGAGAGGAGGGTTGTGACATTTCGCGTCTGGACGTAAATATTTTGGTTTGGATTTTTTTCCCGGAAGATATACGTACCACCGCTGCCAAAAAAAAAAAAGGTCGCCAAGATGGAGTTGCGGACGATTTGTTCCTTGGTTCTACTTGTTGCTGCCACCTTGATGTTGCTGGTCTCAACAGAAGCTTTCCTTCACAGCTCTGGGTGAGTAATTATTTCTTCCTTTTTTCCATTTCTCAAAGTCGTTTAACATTCCGCAATGATATATTTTGTGTTTGTCCTAAGTTATGACAGATTGATGTAATCAAATTCACATACGATTATTAGTGTGTCACCTCATTGGTCTTTCTTGGTGGAAAATAAGCGATTTTTTTTTTTTTCAAGGCACAATAATTTATATAACACATTATTGAGATAATTTATGAATTCATATGGGTTGAAAAGAGCTATTATTTTGTCCTTTACACGTAATCCTTTATACGCATAATGCATTAATCCTTCTTCAATGGCCCCATTGTGACTAACGATGTATTAATAATGATCATCTTTGAAGACGAAGTAATCTAGATCAGCATTACTCTTTACTTTAAGCCCGTGTCACATATCACCGGATAGCGTTAACGAACGCCCGACGGAGATCCAAATTTTAAACTCTCTCGTTTCCGTTCGTATGCGTTTCTTGTTTGGCGAAAGCGTAACTTTTCAGGCGATCTACGTTGTTCTATCCGGCGGAATTTTTCATGCATGAAGCCGTGGAGACAACGGATAATTTGTTTTCACAGATTCCCTTTCGTCTGCCGTCCGTTTGAGCTGTCCGGTGATGTGTGACTGTAACTTTACTAATTTATCAAGCAGTTGTCCGTGGACTAGGCCATTGTCATTGCGTCATTTCTAAATGGAGCCAACGTTAATCATGTTGATAGTCAATATTTGATCTGCCAAATAGACCTGTTTTTGTGAAGAGGAAGCAGCCTCCTCTCCTTGATCCTCATCATCGAGGCCCATGTAGTATTTAATTTTAAAGATATAATGGTTCGGACTCGTAAATCAGACGCGTGGTGCCCTCTTGCGAACGCCTTGCGCACGGTGCGAAATACAAAGTAACCTATATAGCTACACATGACAATCTTTAATAACTTTAATAAAGGGTTACGCACAAACGGATAATGCAGAACTTGCACGAGCAATGGCGGCGTCAGGAGGGATAGGGTCCATTTCCCCTCATGACCCCCCCCCCCCCCCCCCGTTTGTTTGGTACGCTAGTTGCCCCCTTAAACACAGAACCTTACGATTCTGTTGAAATATTCTGGTGCTGCCCGCTGTGCACGGGAGCCTTTATAGTTCAAGGTGAACTACGAACATGGATTCGAGGGGTGGGGGTTAAAACTCCCTCAAAATGTGCTAATCTGGCATCGTTGTTCATCTTCTATAAAACCATATCATCTCATTGGTTGTACAACAGGTTTACGACATATCTACGACATGTCTACGACATATATTTGTAGTAGTGCCTAGGACATTAGGTAGTGTGTTACGAATTGCATAATATATGTCTTGCGAGGAAAAATGTTGTCGTAGACCATTGTCGTAGAATGTTAAACATGTACAAATTCTTCAGCTTTGTACGATTTGGGGTCGTTTGAGCAGGGATCTGGGAGTGTACAGACCTCATAATTCCATGGTTTGAGGCTCTTAGAATCGTGGAAATGCCGTGCGATAAACTATAGTATATATTCCTTGCGTCTGAGGGTACGACAGTCTTCTATAGCGACCGCACGATTCTCGTACGATATACGTCAACCGACCATCACAGGAATGTCGTACGACGATTTGCTCGTCTTGCGACAATCGTAGAGGGCTCGTACACCTGTCGCAGGAGTAATTCAAACAAAAGTGTTACGACAGCTTAAACTCTTTTCTCACTTCTGTCGTAGAACACATACAAATCCACATCTGCCAAACTTATACGCCAGTCCCTTCCGTGCCCACCCCTCTAAAATCATGGAAATCATCGGGAACAAATCGTTGGTTTGAATGTGACGAGGGGCTTCTGTACCAGTATAGCCAAAAGGCTTTTCGAATAGCATTGTCAATGCTCATCGTTTGGTATTGACACTTAAAAGGGGGCTATTCGAGCTTCGCTATGAAACTATACTCACGATGAATAATGATCTCAGTGACATTACCCGACTACCATTTATCAAACATGTTGTGAATGCCACCAGATTTTCGTCGAAAATAGGATCCTTATTGATACGAGGCAAAACCTGTCACTTTATTCGATTAAAGGAAAATTACAATGCATTTAATGCTAAATATGGAAGAATATTGAGGTGTTTCAAAACACGTACCTTACTCTGACCATGATTAATGCTGTTTTAATGTTTCATAAAACCTTCTGCGAAACGATTTGTTGGTTTTTATAATAGTTTAGTTTGATGTCATTCAACTCCTCACTGCCTCACCTTCTTTTGTCGTTATTTTTTCACACGATCTATATAGTCAGGATAGTCTTATTAATGTTTCTGTTATATGTATAATTGTATTTGGTATATTTATGAACACTACTGTGTGTGTATGTGTTACGCGCATGCTTGTGACTTTTTTGGGCTGGAATATTTACTTGTCAAGTTCGAAAAACAAACTTGTGAATAAATAAAGAGATATTCAGTTGCACAAAGCCTTTAATGCCTTTTGTACTCAACCTGTCAGGGGAAGGCGGGAATGAACAAAACTGTCACAGCATGATTATACGGCTAAGAATACTCCGTGAAGTTTATTTAACCGACACTCGATTGTGGGATCCTTTTCAAGCTGTTATTTTGTATTTATTTATAGAAATTGACAATGAACATTACAAAAGTACGTGTTGTTACACAAGTATACACATGCTTATTGCAAAACAAAAATCGAAAACTTGCTTCATATTCAAGGTCAATCAGATTATAAATTTTATTTGTCAATATATGGTCACATTCGGGCAAACATTTCATTATTTCCCACTTCTGACATGTCCTTGACCATAAGCTCATTATGTATTTTGTTATTGTCCTATTGTGTATTTTGCAAGTTTCTCCAGATTATGTTGATGGCACCTATATCATGTATGTATATATGACAAATCACCGATTGTGGTTTGTATTTCTAACCCTGACGTTCAGGTATTTTGTAGATGTTTCCTTGTAGAAATTGTTGAAATGTTTTTGACTCGTTCGCTCGCTTGTGGTCTCACCTTCAAATTTATTATTATCACAGCGATCAGGCAAGGCGGTAAATCATAATTCAATGACACCTATTCGCGAGTCGGTATAGGCAATCGATTACTGTCGGGATCTGACAATGCGAGTCGTGTTTTTCAATCTCTCCACTTGTCATGTTTTTTGTTTGTATGTGTGTATTTGCATTCATATGACCCGGCATTAACTGTGGCTTAATGGTTAGAGCGTCCGCCTCATGCAAACGAGGTCCTGGGTTCGATCCCTGGCCAGGTCATACGAAACTTGTTTGGGCTTGTATTTCTGACCTTGAAGTCCACGTATTTTGAAGGTATTTCCTCGTAGAAAACTGTAATGTTGTTGACTCGTTCGTTCGTTTGTGGGTCTCACCTTCAAATTTATTATCATCACAGCTATCAGGCAAGGCGGTAAATCATAATTCAATGACACCTATTCGCAAGTCGGTATAGGCAATCTATTACTGTCGGGGTTTGGCAATGCCACTGTCAAGTTAATGGTAACTTGAAGTATTAGCTATTTGTCAATCTCCCGAGTCCCGACTAGTGGTGTGTGGGTTTTTTTGTGTGCGTTTGTATTCATATGACCCGGCAGTAATTGTGGCTCAGTGGTTAGAGCGTCCGTCTCATTCACAGGAGGTTTCGAGTTCCAATTGGAATGGTATCTCCTGCATGCACAGAGCTACCAGATAACTAGCCCCCTTCTGTAGCTTTCTACTGACCTGACGACTGACGACTGACAGTCAACCTGTTTGAAACGTCGAGCCCCTCCTACCAGCCCCTCCTTAAAATATATCATACTTGTACGTTCGCTGTAGTTCTTTTAGAACTCAAACAGTCATTTACAAGTTTCCAGGACTACCACAGTGCTTTTTAGGATTACCAAAGAAGGAAACCAAAATACCATTTCAGGACTATCCTCTCCCTCCTTTCTATTTTCTAACACGATGCTACCGCAAGCCAACTGTGTAGCTTTTACTATTTATTGTATAATCATGCATTTTGATTATTTTGTTTTGCCAGTAGCACGGTGAGAGACTCCTAAATGGTTGTAGAACGAGTGGCATGTTAACCATGTTAACCACTTCACGTATATACCCCACCTGATTCCCTGTTTACCAGCACCCCTCCCTTTTGTTTGTTACTCATCACATCGCATCTCACCCCTATTTTGAGGTTGGTGTCAACCAGGGTCAACAAGAGTCTCGAGCCATTAGGGGAAAAGAGACGAACCTGACAGATACTTGTCTGGAAGTGACGTTTCTAACGAACCGGTTGATGCTCATCCTTCGTCTGGAAAGTTTTTTGGTGGATCGTCACTCTGTTCACCTTATCATGTTTATGGTTTGTCATGTTTACAACGTCCATGATAACGAAGACTGTAACCGACATGGCCTCCTAGGCTTCCCCATTTTGCAAGCAGATCTATGAAGACATTTGAAACCAGAGTAACACGAATAACACTCACGGGAAATAATATTTTCCCGCAATTATTTACAGTAACTATCTTTCATGATTGATAATCCTTTCGACGAAATTATTTTGGCCAATTTGGCGGTTCATCTCTTTTCACTTCATCATGCATGTTAACACAGATTGCATCGTGGCCTGGGCTGCACTGTTTTTGGAAGCAGATGAAGACATAGAGAGATGTAACCAGAATAAGGTGGATCAGCATGTAGTTCTAAACAAACCACGATAAAATGATAAACACGAACCATTTCTCAGAAAGCCCATTACCAACATACCCAAGTTTCTATTTAACCCTTTGTCATCCTTTTTTTGTTAACGTATATCCCTGTCCTCCCCTCATAATGTTCATCGGTTTCTTCCCGAAGTCAACTCAAGTTCTTCCCAACTCTTAACCCATTCTTTGTTTTCTGTAAGACGGTATTATATACCATGCGATGTACATGGAATACGATGCCAGTCCACGTACATTTTGTGCACCATCTATGGTCCATGGGGGAGCATTCCTCCCAAGCGGCACACGGACATTGAGAAGACCTTTTACAAAATAAGCCTAACATTCAGACATTCCCAGGGTTCTCCCTGTCTGTTCCCGATTCCCATTAGACATGACCGCCCGCTATAACGCGAGTCAATCAGTAGCCTTGATCTCCCGGGAACTAGATGGGTTGTCACGGGTCATTATCATAGCGACTTTTGACATCATTTGTAAGCGACACCGCCATTTATCACACTTTTCTGCATTGTCAATCTGTCCACATTTTCTACTCAGGACTGTTATTTGTTGACGCAAAATGTTAATAATCGTCATCATCATCAAAGTGTGCGTGCACGATTTTACGCTCGGCCTACTTCGCAATACTAGCTGCTTTTTGACAAAATAACAAAGTTAATGATAAACATTCGATTATGTTTGAAACGGTGAAAGAAATACTTTGAGTACATATTGACAAGCTGTCTTTAGTTCTTGTGGAGAAAGGCATGCCTTGATAATTGACGAAATTACACAAATCGTCTGCCCTTTGCATTTCAACAGACGAGGCGTATCGACGATGTCATTCTTGTAATAACAATAACACATTAACACGTATTATCCAACTGTCCCTTTGAACTTTTGCGGCAATAATTTTGAAAACAAAATGTAACAAATTGTTAGTGTTAGCATAAATCTCCAGATATGAATACTGTGCTTGCTTAGAATTAAATTCGTTGAAAGCGCCCACTCTGTTCGCGAAAAAAAGTAACATGCCTATTACCTTTTTAGTTTACTCACTTCATAAGAGTCCTCTTGGCGCAGACAAACAAAACAAACAAACAACCAACTATACAAACAACCAACCAAACAAACAAACAAACAAACAAAGGTTTTGCAGAATATGAATCGTTGCGATTTCATGAATTAATGGATTGGATTGAATTAATAATATACTATATAAATACATTATTGTTTAGTTAATTAATTATCTATTGAACGAATATATATAATACGAATCGATGAATCAATTGAAGGATAAATACATTGAAGGATAGATTGATATAAGGTCTAAGGATAAATGAATGAATTAATACATAAATAAATACATAAATTAATGCATTTTCAAACTCAGGAATCGAGAAACCAAGCATGTGAAGACGGTCTGGTTTGGTAATCACTGTTTGTTAATTACAAATAATATGGAACATCATTTGAATCAACATTATTATACGGACCTATACCACTTAGGTTGGTGAGAGTGTATGAATGGACCATATTTACCCTACTCAAGATTCAAAATACCACGCATGTGAAGATGGCCTGGTAATGTATTCACTGTTTGTATGTTTTCCAGATGAAATAGGACATCGTTTGCATCATCTTCGTTACATAGACCTACTACTAACCCTTAGCATTGGTGAGATTTCATGAATGGAACACATTTTCTCACACATGTCTCATCATCCCGTGCATGTAAAGACGATCTGGCATTCCGTGTGTGTTTTGCAAACGAAATAGGGCTTGATTTGTTTTCCCCAAACGTCAAAACCGACCAGTCGTAATTGCATTTATTGGATGGGTAACATATTGGGATGCTACGTCTTCAATACGTTCATCTTATACATGTCTAGCCTTTTGTCAAGCCCCCTCGCGCTATTAATTTTGTTTGTCACCGTGACAAGTCTGTGCGTGAGCTCATTAAGTGGACCAAGCTAATACGTGTACCATGTACCATGTATATACCGACTGAATCGGCTAGGCAGACCATGGACCTTGGGAGTGTTTCATAAAGATCATAAGTTTAACTTAACTCTAAGTTGGATTTCAAACTTATGGAAAGCCACGGTTTCTTTGAAAAATTGTTGACAAATTGGATACAAATATTGATTTCAAATCGTCAATGTTTTCTATTATCTAGGAGGTGTCATGTTTTTTATGTAAAATTTATGAAAGGTCTAAAATACTTTGATTTTTGCTTCTGAATATATTTGATTCCAAGACAACAAATGGCTTATCATTTTAAGTTGAATCTTTGAATCTTTGTGAAATACCCCCATGGACCTTATGTTCTAGGCCCATGAGCAGACTGGCATCTTTACTAAATTACTACCATAGCATCCCCATCAATGGTCTTGACTAAAGTCTAGTACATCCATTGAGGGACCGTCGTAAGGCGTCGTTGTTCTTTTTTCCCCATGTACATTTATAGTTTGATCAGACCAGGTTCAAAGTGGGGCCATATATGAAAGAAAAATAAAATGTTCAGACCGTCCCAATACTAGATGGTTCAGGACGCAATTAACCTTTATCTCAATTTGTATGAATTACGACCAAACCAACATTTTAAAATCAAGAAATCCTTTCGGGGAAAAAAGCCTGCGAACATTGTCGACGTACATGGAAATTGAACTGGAGATATGTCGAGAAGAATGCATTTAATTATTTGGAATCATTTTCGGAAGTTCCAAACATTTGATCTCTATTCATAATTCTTTTCCCCAAACAATTTGGAATATTGTGTGTGTAGTCTGAATGATCATTTCCTTTAATGGTGAGACCAATTATTATGAGAGATAGTACTGCTTCATTGATAAATTACACATCGGACCACATCAGTGTTAGTCCACAGCAGAAAGAAGCTGGATGTGTTTCCTTTCGGGCAAAACATTCTGAGGACGTCGTCTGTCAAGTATGTTTGTGTTCCCAATTTGTCAATTACGAATGTGGAAGCTTCAGTCAACATAATAAGGCTGTCCTTTATCATGTTTATAGGATATAAACAGTCCACAAAGAGTTAGCAAATCAAGGAAATAGCCTCATCCTTCGCAGCGGAAGTAATAGACAGGAAGTCCAAATAGATAGCAATGTCCAGGTTCAGGTACTATTGAGTCTGACACTTTGACGTCTCTATGTCTCTCGCTTTTAACCCGAATGTTAAACCAAATGAAAGTTTTTGTTTGCTTTTGAATATGTTTCATTCTATGGGTACAAATGGCTTTCCATAATTATTAGGTCGAACTTAAATTGATCCCTGTAAAGTGTCAGATATTGCACAAAATGACATTTGAGACTTCAATCCTATATCAATATCATTTTAAAATACAATTAAAAGATTTGTGAAAGTTTGAAAGAAAACGAACACTGTTTACCTAGTGAAAAAAAAAACGAATATTGAGTTCATATTTTATCAACGAATACTGATGGCCTGCCGTAGATTTGTCGCAGTAATAATCGTCCGTTTGACGATATCCGCACCTGTGTATACAGACGGTTCAAAATTTGCGCGCGCTCGGTTCAACAGTCGGGTACATCGACTCGTTGCGCTGCCCTGTCTATCGGCCGGAAGGTCCGTGATCGCGTGGCGCGCTGGCCGGGCGTATTCAGCTACGGCAATTGTACTTTTTACCAAAAACGTTGGGAACGCTTTTGAGATGATGATTTTCAATAATAATTATCTTCATACTAAAGGGACATTTGAAAAAATCTAACCCTATTTTATTATTCTCTTAGCATAAGCTAAACAACACGGCAGAAGAGAAACGAGGAAGCTCCAAATAATTTTCGTGGACTTAGAAACTTTACTTGGATCACTTTAAGTTCAACTAAGAATATTTGAGAAACATCCCTGATCTCGAGAAAGAAAGTTGAGCTTTGTCATCCTTGCATGTGCCAATGAGTTTGTGCTAGCGTCACTTCGCCATGCAGGCTCGTTCAAGTAAATTGGTATCGACATTCTTATTGGATTCATTTATCCGAGCGTGTGAATGCACAATGAGCGCGGAATGTTCACTCAAGAAATGTTTTTATACCATTACTCCTAGTCGTAGTATCATCCAAAGCGTGTTTGGATCTTCAACCACTAGTCTAGCAACCAGTCTGAACAAAAAATATATATTTTGTTTAGTTTAATATACATGATATATATTATGGCACGTTCGAGTTTTAAAACACAAAATGGATTGTACATTATTATATTACTAGTCAGTGGATTCGCTACTTGTATAATTTCGGATAACGTTACATTTTAAAGTTATATCTAGTAGTTCCACATCGATGATCCGAAAATCATCTTCTTAAAAGTGCTTGCACTTCATGGGACAGAGACTAATGCTGGCAAACATGCCTAACACTAAAAATATATCTTCGGAAACAATTTTACACGAGCATGGGCATGGAAAAGGAGCACTATTCATTCATTAATTCATCCAACAACATTGCGTGTCTATTGGGTCACACACCACGGGTTTGAAAAGGTGAAACGAACTTGATGAAATCATCGACGTGAATTGGAATTGATTTGGTGGCATTATTGGTTGATAGAAGTTATGAATTTGAAATGCGTTCACCAGAGAAGGTCAACAATTTGGGTCGGATTGGATTCCAGTTATGCTCATATACAAACCAATAAACTCGCATTATATCGACGTAAAAATATGGACCAACACCAATTAGAACTACGTATATTATATGGTCCATTGGCGTAACTAGGATTTTCTCAGTGGGGGGGGGGGGGGGGGGTGTGCATGGTTTGACCATGTCTATTACATGATCTAGGCCTTAAATCCTTGTAAAATTACACGTTTTGGGGGCAATATAAAACGTATGTTGTTCATTTGTTCCTGATGGAAGTGTGATTTTTTTACATGGGGGGGGGGGGGGGGGGGGGGGGGGGGAACCTTGTGGCACAGCATATTTTGTGGGAGCACGTGCCCCAGCCCCCCCCCCCCCCCCCCGTAGCTACTTCGCTGGTATGGTCATTGGCAAACTTTTTGTTGGGGTGAGGTCTCTACTTCTTTCCCATAGACTTGATAGGTACATCCTGATAGTGATTTATACTCAAGTCCCGCTTTCCTGACAATATATCTCACCAAAGGTCTCACGAATAAAACTTTGTTTTCTTCTTCTTGTCTTACATTAAAAAACTTTTTCAGCCCTCCTCAAAACTTCCTCAGTTGGTGAGTGGTTAGCCCATGGGATCTAATCATCTAAACATTCGTGACAGCATTTTGACCAATCGCACATCAGTATCTATATAGGTCATATAATATGATTAATTAATCAACTGAATATTTTTGGTTTAACAAAACTTATACGTCACGATTTCTTTAAGTATTTAATTTAGATTACGTTTCAATTGATAAGTAAATGTTCAAGTCTAGCGAATTGCTATTAAAATGTAAACTTCTTACTTAATCTAAGTACTTAATCATCTCTGCAGCTCTGATTCCTTCGGTCATTGCTTTTGAGAGTACGTATAACCTTGTCTAATTATTTCCATACCGTCAAAAACTGAACAATTTAGACGTTCATTTTCCCGAATCTTGTTACAATTTACAGATTCCCGTTCTTGCAGACACTGTCAGAAGAAAAGGAAAAAAATCATCCTTAGTTTGTCAGGGCGATTCTTCGGTTAGCATTTTCATAACAGATTTAAAGGGTCAACAACCGTAAAAATGGCATTAAGAGTCAATTTCCAGCGATTTCGCGAACCAAGTGCTCTCCATAATTGAAATTTTCCTACTGATGACTCAATCGACTTTGTTTGCAGATGACAATGCTTATGATGAAAGGTTATATATGATTTAATCTGTGCAATATGACATGTGTATACTGACAGTTTGATTCATCCTGGATGAATGAACGATTTCATGGATGAATGGATGAATGAATGAATGAATAAATAAATGAATGAATGAATGAATGAATGAATGAATGAATGAATGAATGAATGAATGAATGAAATGAATGAATGAATGAATGAATGAATGAATGAATGAATGAATGAATGAATGAATGATTTCATTCATTCATTCAGAATTCATTCATTCAGAATTCATTCATTCATTCATTCATTCATTAATTAATAAATATATGAATGAATTAACTAATTAATTAATTTGTTTACTAATTAACAAATTAATATATGTATGAATGAATAAATCATTCCATCATTTAATCAATAAATGAGTGTATAATAAATTGCATGAATTAATGAAGTTTCATTTATTTGCAGCTTAGCAAATAATTCAGTTATGATGAAGGCATTATTCAAATGTCATACAATATTATGATTTTATGTATCACAACTGGCCGATATTAAGTAGATTATTTTTCGTTAGTAATAGGTCTTTTGAAATGTTCAATAATCGTTTTTTTTTATATATACAGTGACCTAATTTATAGAGTTTAATTAAACTGCAACTAGGTTAATTCGTCTCGCATTATCATTAATAGGCCTATAGTTAATTCAAGAGATCTTCTGCAAAGCCTTTGGGCAAAAGTAAATTAAAAGTTGATAATGTCACCACTTTGGAGACCAATGGAGTTGTGATTCCATTTTAATATCGATTTAAGAATAAGGGTGATTTTTATCCTTGCGAGCTGTTCTACTTTCAAAATAACTATTTTGATTAAAGACCTACGTTTATTCCGCAGACATGATGAGGTTGTGATTCAACTTTATTTACAGTTATTCAGAATAAAGTACAAACAACCTTTGCGAGTTGATCTACTTCTAAACTATTAAGTACGTAACGTAAGTGTCTTCCGTAAAACAAATATTATGTTTATAGCATTTTCCGGTCAGAATTTGATTTAGATTATGAATAAATAGTATAACAGTCAAATAAAATATACTAAAAAATGCATGTACATATTTGCAATACTCCATTGTATGGTCGGTTGCTATTAAACGTCGCCATCTGTCAAGCTATTCCTTTGTTTAATTAATAATAAAATGAAAGTAATGTATTTCTTTATAGCGAATTTCCAACTGTTCAATGCGCTTTACAACCTCTCCAATCGTATCTACACTGAAAAGGGGTGTTTCATAAATTTATTTTTAAAAATATTTCTATACTGTAGGGAGAAATTTGCGTTATTTCTTGCATGTTGAATCTCTCCAACAACGTTACTGTCACATCCTACTATGCACGGACTTTTAGATCCAAGACCCTGTAGAATTTGAGAAGAGAAGATCTTTTTTCTTTTACAAAATGTTTGGAGAAATTGAAGGGAAAAAAGGTCTGACAAAAGACCCACTCTCGAATGTTTGCACATACCTACTACTCGTATTTTCCGGTCCTCGGCCTAATGACTGCTCATTCAGAGTTGTCGATGCCCGTGTAAACATGCGACGAGTGTCTTTACTCGAAAATAATGGTGATTGGGAGTTTGAGGAGGGGGTGGGTCCTACATGGTAATTGGGAGTTTGAGGAGGGGGTGGGTGCTACATGGTAATTGGGAGTTTGAGGATGGGGTAGGTGCTACATGGTAATTGAGAGTTTGAGGAGGGGGTGGGTGCTACATGGTAATTGAGAGTTTGAGGAGGGGGTGGGTGCTACATGGTAATTGGGAGTTTGAGGAGGGGGTGGGTGCTACATGGTAATTGGGAGTTTGAGGAGGGGGTGGGTGCTACATGGTAATTGGGAGTTTGAGGAGGGGGTGGGTGCTACATGGTAATTGGAAGTTTGAGGAGGGGTGGGTGCTACATGGTAATTGGGAGTTTGAAGAGGGGGTGGGTGCTACATGGTAATTGGGAGTTTGAGGAGGGGGTGGGTGCTACATGGTAATTGGGAGTTTGAGGAGGGGGTGGGTGCTACATGGTAATTGGGAGTTTGGGGAGGGGGTGGGTGCTACATGGTAATTGGGAGTTTGAGGAGGGGGTGGGTGCTACATGGTAATTGGAAGTTTGAGGAGGGGGTGGGTGCTACATGGTAATTGGGAGTTTGAAGAGGGGGTGGGTGCTACATGGTAATTGGAGTTTGAGGAGGGGGTGGGTGCTACATGGTAATTGAGAGTTTGAGGAGGGGGTGGGTGCTACATGGTAATTGGGAGTTTGAGGAGGGGGTGCTGCTACATGGTAATTGGGAGTTTGAGGAGGGGGGGGGGGTGGGTGCTACATTTCTGCAAGGATCCACTTTCTCTAGAATTTTAACGAGTAAAAATAAATTGTATATCCCTTTTTTAGGGGGGCTGGGGGTTGTGCAAAATGAAAATGTTCATTCAGAGAAAACAATTGCGATAAATTTCTTTACTAAGAGAAGGAGAGAACAAATATGGAAAAGAGGGTAATCTTTGTGATGGGTGGACGTCCTCTCCCTAAATCATGAAAGAAGAATCAGCTCATCAGCATGAAGTTATATCTCTTTTCAAGGGGGTCGAGTTATTTATTGTACATGTTTCGGAGATGTCATTCATGGTTTTCAATGTCTGAATGAACATTATGCCCTTACTTGAAAGTAATTGGAAGCGGAATGTTTGGGGGTGGGGTGGTTAGTTTCTGCAAAGATTTCCTTTATCTTAAATTGTGGAAGAGTACAAAAAGATTTGATCAATAATATGTATCTCTATTTGTCGGTGGTCAGTGCAGATTATGTTTTGAAGATGTCTGGTTTACCCAATCATAGTTGTCTTTACTCCATGGAGGATTTGGTTGGGGATGTGGGGAGGGGGTTATCTTCTCAAATAATTTTCCTTCCTCGATAATAATTGTGGAATAGCCAAAATCACCGTTCGTTCTCTTTGTCATTCTTTTATTGTGGGGGTGGGGGGGGGGGGGGGGGAGGGGTAAAATCGGGATATTGAGAATTAAGTATCGTCGTGCTTGCATATGGCATCCTTTTCTTGTGGAGTTTTGATGATTTTCTTTACTTGCATAATTATTTACCCCCTTTTGTGCTCGCCATTCTTATTAAACCCACATTCACAATGACATGGCTTCTTGATGTATAAGAGCTAAGTCATTTCAAGGATCTTCCGTTTCCAAAAATACATCGATTACAATTACGTTTACGAAGTTATTCACTTCGAACCATTTAGCTTATGTATCAGTGACTGAACCACTTATGGTGAATAATGTAACCAAATTATCAGTTATGGCAAAACATAGCCCTAATTCACTAAAAGGAATATTTCAAGAAGCTTCCGTTTAAAAGATAAACATCTCTTTACAATTTCGTTTAATAAGTTTTCGCGTCGTATATACCATTTGGCTTATAATTATGTAACAGTGACTAAACCACTTATGGTGAATAATGGATCCATAATGGACAGTTGTAGGAAAACATACATTTACTAAAATTAGAGTTTCAAGGCCCTTCCGTCTCTTACAATCTCTTTTAGACGTTTTCACTTTGTCACTTTCGGAATATACCGTATAACAGTGACAGTATACAACTAAGCTTTCACATAATTATAAACATAGTCGTCTTTACAGAAATAAACACATTTAGAGTAATAATGTTCGACGTTCAGATGTGGCAGCCATAGGGCCCTTTCAAATGTACAATTATAACTTATACCGTTTTCGTCAATGAGCCAATTGGTTTATGAATTACAAACATTTAGACCAAACACACTCAAATCTATTTTTAAAGTCCCATTTGCATGGTTTAGTTGCATGGTTGCACATGTGGCCACCCCGTGGCTACTCTAGTTACTAGTTATAAGACAAATTTGCACATAATAGCGTTATTATCGTCAAAATGAATATTATACGTATACTCTAATTTTCCTTTTCTAAAGCGCTTAGAGGCTTGTTTGCATTAAGCGCTATATAAATTCGTCATATTATTATTATTATTATTATTAGACGAACCAGCACTTAGATCGTTATGCCTATGAAGGAATCGGAGTTAGAACAAATGACACTAGAACTGTAGACAACCTATCTCAATTTACCGATTCGAGTGATTCATGTTCGGCACCGTTCGTTAACTTCGTGCGCTCGCACTTCCGAAGCAGCTCGTTACCCGTCAATCGTTCGGGCCTAGCCTGACGCGACTTCCGAGCGCTTCCGATCCGTTAAGTATGGTGGCTTTAATGTCGCAGAACGTATGCCGTTTCTGGGAAACAATTCATTTAAGACGACCGTGATAAGCCTTCTAGCTGTACTTTTGAGATGGTTATGTCTCTCAATCATGTATACATGTCATGTGGTGTGATTTCCGGGTTGTATTATAGTCACTGTGATTACCATGCGGAACTAAAGCGGAATCTGCTAATGAGAAACTTACGGCAACGAAGACAGATTATAGACAAAAATATGAAAAAGTGCAGCGTGACTTGAGACATTTTAATAATGTATTATTTAGCATCTGATAAAAGCACAGATTCTTGAAATTTCACCAGGATGTGTGAATCATTGATGTTTGTCACTTCATCTTTCCGTTTCTGTTGTCAAAAACAATTGCTCAATTTAGAAAACATGTTGCAGAAACCCGTCCGCATGTTATCAATCGAATGTCATACTCGCTAACAGCTTCTGTTTCATAACAACACTACAATTTTAAATATGTTCTTATTTGTTTACACCATTCTAGTGAAATGATGTTCATATAATAGTGCCAGTGCTTACCGTAGTCTAGTAAACACACTCAATATAGTATTATATATTCAAATGACACTATTGTTTTAAAATCGTATATTATTTTATCTGTAAAATAAAATAGTATCAAACTACATGTAATAATTCTCCTTTTCAACAATTGTAATACTGAAATTGAGTTCGTTTTTAACGTTATAATATAAAACTATCGCGAACTTGAGCTCGAACGTATGCTTGAGCTCAGTGATATGCCTTTATTCATCAAATGTTATGTTTATAATGCTTAGCATTCGTTTTGTTATTGTTTGCAGACATTGCCATTGGTCAGATCAAATATTTTGTTCCAATTCCTTGTCTTTCGTGCCGTTACCTCAATTGTTTCTTATATAGAGTTGCTCATATGTACATGTATATTATTAGTCAAGCTAATGATACTTGACTAAGTATCCTTCTAAGTTTTATTGCATTATATTAACTTTATTATGTGTGTTTAAAAGACCGGTAATAAGTCAACAAACTTTGTTGACCAATATACCGCAATACTGTTGATGAGTATATAATGATATAAAACGATTGCGTGCAGCACTATCAACAAGGTTAGTGGTGAACCGTTTATCTACGTTAATTATTACTCGGCTGATTAGTGATTATTAACGTTGTATGAAATCAATTGAACGTTGGTTAACCCGTAACATATATCCTAGACATTCAGTTAATAAATCTTGATTTGCCCCGATTCTCATCACCGGATTGAATTTTAACCTCGGATTAAATTATTTGCATGAAGCGCATAGAATAGTTTCTGCGCTCTATATACATGATTTATTATTACTATTATTATTATTTACATTGAGACGTGATATAAAGTAAACATCTTTTTCGTTTAAATAACTAATGGGCATTTATCATTGCGAGGAGTGCGACATGGTATAGTGTAGGCATTTGTGGATATGGCGGACGTGCTTTCAACGTACTAGTATTCTATATTTTCTATATCCCCATTCAATAGTCCCAGTTTTCCTAAGGTTATGTATAACTATATATAAGGTTTGTTGTTACACCGGCATGCAGATGTCCCAGTTTTCCTAATGTACAAGGTTTGTTGTTACACCGGCATGCATATGTGCACATTATCAAATAAGCACCCTTGGTTTGCGTGGCATGAACAAGATTAAAGTTACCAATAATTACTTTGCCCTTTCATAAAATGTTAGGTTATAGTAAGTCACATAAACAATTCAGTTTATTCACAATATAAAATACAAAATATAATACAGTGTAAAAATGTGTACTGGGGATCACTTTAGAAAGCTACAAGCTTGTATAAAAAGCGCCCCATAAAATAAAAATACAACTTATAAGATAATGCAAAATTTATCAATTACAAAGAAAACAACTACATAAATAAAATAAAAAATAAAATAAAATAATAATAATAATAATAATAATCAAGTCACACGTTGCAACGACAAGGAGAGTTCTCTCTTATAAACTGTATACATTATTGTGGTCAACTAAGCTGTATAGATTGACTTTTTCATAGTTCTCTTTATATTGGGGCTCGATTAAAATATGTTGGATTGTATATATCATATTAAAATTAGTTTCCGAAATATCAAATTTATGAATGTAGTGTTATTTTACGATGATTGAACATTTTTATACGGCATAACTCTACGTCCAATGACCGTTTTTATGTCAATATATCAATACATATATAGTTTATTATTTCAAACGTACATACAAAAAACATTCAAAATTTGATGATACGACTTATGATATTCCAGTTTTAGAAATGGTGTATTTATATTCCAAGCATAAACTTTGTTATATCATTAAATGATATTATGATATAAACTATAGTTTGAACCGTCATAGTTTTCATTTCCTGAATATCGAAATGAAATATCAACAATAATAAGATCTACAACTTATCTTTCATATTTATATATATAAATGAACATAATTATGCTATCTCTAACTAAATATTTGAACGTACATTCCATCCAGACTCGACAGTACTTGATTCGCGTGTTTCTGATATCATATGTTTGCTAGAGATAAGTTAAGTATGACATGCTGATTGAGATAAATTGCACTTTATATCCTGTCTTTAATTAATTTTTAGACATTGTTGGTTAATATATTTGTCGTGCAAATAGGAATAACTTTTGCCATATAAAGCCCTTTGTTCAATATGTTAATCTGATAATAATATTGCGATACTGTATTTTGACTGTATTTTGATTAAATTATATTATTATAATGAGTTTGCCGCGCTGATAGATCTATGGTTAACAAATTGGCACCAAATGCTTTTTGCAGACGTTTCAGTATAATATTTGATAATTAAATTTTGGGGAATGTATAAATATGAGTTTGATTTTACAAATACGAGGATAGATCGGTTACAATATAAAACCGTGTCAGTTATATTTTATATCTGTAATTATTCGTGGTTCTCTACGAACTATATTCTATAAGATACAAGTGAGTTGTAGTTTAAAATGTGCTTTTGAAAGATATTCCGGGGTAGAAAGAAAACAATATATGCATCAATGATGAAATTATCACTTTCAAAATGTTGAGAAAAAATAAGTTACTATGAAAGTTCATCTGTATTGGTAGTTAATATGAAATCTATTTTAAACTTTTGATCACAATACAAATATTTACCTCCGAAATTTTCGGCTGTCATCTACAGCCTTCGTCAAAGCCGAAAATTTCGGAGGTAAATATTTGTATTGTGATCAAAAGTTTAAAATAGATTTCAAAAAATAAGTTAATACATTCCAAAGATCTTGGATCGGGATTTAACTTATCTTGTTCGAATTTTGACATTATTCTTATCCAAAACAACAATATAACACGTTCCTTTAGACAGGCTTTAAAGGAAATATAGAAATTATATTATTGTTAATTGGCAATCTTGTCGGGTTTAAAAGTGAAGGTCTTTTTACCTTTAGTGTAAACATTTAATCATAAATTTGGCAAGTTGTAAGAAAATGGTCATAATTTTGTTGGCGCGAAGCGATTGAGCAATTTGTCTTGTAATCGTTAGACCACGTGACAATGATGTGGCAAAGGGAATAGGGAACGTGTGTGTGCCAATTAAAGTATGAAACAATGACATTCATGATTTGGAGAAAATGGCAACCTGCAACGCGATCTATCATCAGAGTAAAACAAATATGATAGGTATCAGATTATTACGTCTTTTCTTTTTGTTTGTGTGTTTCTCTGTTTGTTTGTATGGGTGTTTGTTTGTTTGTTTGTTTTTGTCTATGCATATTCTTGTCAGATGTAAGGATGGTATATCACGTTTGAAACTAGGTCGAACCGAGACTACATAAGCTAAACTTTAACTGGCAACTTGAATATAGAAGGCCGTGGAAGTCAGTTTTAATTACCTCGAGTTTATCTTTAAAATATTGCAAGTATCAAATAAATTATCTTGATCCGCCATTCCCTCATACTTTCCGCTTTAAAGTCATGATAATGTCAAGAATGTCTGGGTTTGTCCCATCCTATTTAGGTCTAATATATCCCTAATAATAGAAACAAAACGGGTTCCAAAGGATTGATATGAATTCAAAGATTACTCAAAACTCCAGACAATTGTTTCCCCTACTTTAGGAAAGCGCATCAAAATGAGCTCTACATCACTTGGCATGTTCAAGGTTGGATTTCCCCCCCAACGACGTAACCATGGTAACACATAACGCCCCTGTTGCTCCAACAGACAATGGACGAGGAAACCCCCTTTATATCATACCTGTCAAGTTTTTAAAGGAATCTAGTAACACATGTCAAAATCCTCATAACTTACTTGGAACTCCAGCGGTTCTCTCATACCTTTTGTATTTGTATTAACAATATAAGCATGGGACAGGTTTCGGTTTTTCAATTTCCCTTTCGTTAAAAAGATATTTACGATTGAAGTGTTCGGATTTTAAGCTATCCACTGGATAGTCATAACCGTGTACACTGTACAAAGTCAGTGCACTGAGTTAGTGAATATCACTTTGCACTTTTGCTCATTCCTCAGCCATATAGCATCCATTTAAAGGGAAATTTACACACATTACTCAGTGGGCATAATAATTATCAGATCACAACGGTACACGTTGTATCACCCATCCATCACTTTTTGCACATGTCAACAAAGTTACTAGATCCCTATACTATTGATTCAAAGATTACTCAAAACTCCAGACGATTGTTTCCCCTACTTTTTAGGAAAGCGCATCAAATGTGCTCTGCATCACTTGGCATGTTCAAGGTCGGATCCCCCCCCCCCCCCCCCAATACGTTACGCCAGGGCCTATTTAACGCGTAACGCCCCCTTTACTCCAGACGACAATGGAAACGGAACCCGTTGTCATACCTGTCAATTTTTGGGGTGTTTTGTTTTGTATAAGTGATGTGGTGTATCACCACGAACTTTTCTCTCCAAAATGACAAATGGAAGCCAATCAACATGATCAATGATGAATTGGCGGTGGGTGTACTCGCGAGCAAGAGTCGACATCTTGAAGGCATAAAACCAGATTTTGTTTTTTTGAGGCAACCATAATGGAACACCCTATTATTTCGCACTAGACTTGAACCCCGAGGGATATTGATGTCGTCAATTTGATTGTGTAATTGTGATGAGATCATGCATTGTATTGTCATGTTTATTTCGTCCTGATATCCGGTCTTGGGACGAGCGCATCGTCATCATCAATGTCGCCATCGTCATTGTTGTCATCAACATCATCCTCCTCCTCCTCCTCATCATCAAAATTACCATTGTCACAAACATCATTATCATCCTCTGCGGCAACAGATCATCACCACCATAATTATCATCACCACCATAATACAAACAATAATCACTACGAACATTCGTTTTCTACCATTTTCATCAAGCTCATTATGAGCATTATCATACCAATCACGATGGAACGTTATTATTTTGTCAGTATAATATAATTCATCATATAACAACATCTTATTCGTAAGTATGTCACTTTATCTATTCACGTCTTGATATTTGTTTTGAGCAAATGAAGACAGACATAGAAAATGGAAACTAAAGAAAATTAGTAAGCCGATGTGTGCAGATAAATCAAAGTACATGTTAAGGCCTGGTCACATATTACCGGATAGCGTTAACAGATTCCCAACAGAGAGTAAAAGTTGCAATCCGTTCGTCTCCGTTGGTATACGTTTCTTGTCTGTTCCTTGTCAGGCGATGTAAGTTATGATACCCGGTGGAATGTTTTGTGCATGAAGCAGTGGAGAAGACTTTTACCACCGAATAATTTGATTTCGCAAATTTTCTATTTGTCGGGCATCCGTTTAATGCTATCCGGTGATATGTGACCGGGCCTTTAGTAACACAAACATTATAAACGGAGAGGGGGGGATAAGATTATGATGAGACGGAGGTAGAACAGGGATAAAGACAAAATGGATGTCGAAATGTGGAGTGAAAAAATGAACTGAGGAGTAGGTGGGGGAAAGTCGGGTTCACCTGAACTGAAGTGAGACATCGGTCGCTGAGTCAAGTCGCTCCAGGGGTGTATCGATAGCTCGGTGCTCTTATTTTCATAACTTTTGCGCTCAAAAAAAAGCAAATGTCGTCACCCTATTGGGCCGTATGCATAAAAACAAGCAATTGCTTGTGCTAGCCTTTTGCTTGAATCGGTATGCATAAAAACAAGCAATTGCTTGCAAGCAAAAGCATTTGCTTACAAGCACAAGCAATTGCTTACTGCTCGTAAGCAAATGCTTACCAAACAAGCAATTGCTTAAAACCGTATGCATAAAACGAACATTTTACTTGTCTTGATAAGCAATTGCTTGCGTTTTTTCAAGCACATCCAGACCAGCTTGAGCTCTTGCTTACTCAGGGCATTCGCGTTTAAGGATCAATTTTTCGTACCGTTTCAGGATGATTTCAAGCTCCATATTCCAGAGGTTATGTTGTGATCAAATTCCTGTTATTTTAGACTTTTTACGGCAATTTTTGTCCATCGATCTGCACAGAAACCCCCCTGATGCTCCGCGCTGTTTCCCCCCTATTTGCGTAATAAAAAATACTGCTGCCAGGTCGGGCACGAAGCGTTGTTGCCCTGCAGTGCGATGTTCGCACAACCGTGACGATCCTTTGTCCAACACGTAAGCAATTGCTTGGCAGTGCAAGCAAAAGGTTTGAGCACAAGCAAAGGCTTGTGCATACGAATTTAAGCAATTGCTTGAACTTGATCTTTTGCTTGACAAGCTCTTGCTTGTGCTTAAAGCATTTGCTTATAAGCAATTGCTTGTTTTTATGCATACGGCCCAATGACACGTCCTAATCATCGATGTAACGAGTCATGTTCATTGGTACCTCTGAAGGGACGCTAAGATCTTGGCCCAGCAGTATGCCTTGTGAAGCAAGGAGGTTTTTATAAAGTCTGGTTAAAATGTGTTCGGCTTCGTACATCAGACACGCGGTGTCATCTAGCTAACGCCTTGTGCACAATTTTTCAATTCTGTTCAATTTCAATTTTATTTCCATTTCCAACAAAATATTACAAATTAATTATAATCATATTAAAAAAACACACGAAGGAATACATATTGGAAACAGTGCAGGGTGCGAAATACTCACTTAGATCGGTGTGATGTAGACTGCACAAGCTATAGTTTACTTACAAATGGACGGACTGCCCTTTTATTGTCTGTTCAATCTTCGACTGGAACACCCCCTTCATAACCAAATATATATTAAAACTGCAATAATCTCTTATACGACACTAATAACTACTAGTATATCATACGATTATACGAGGACCGTTGCCTGGACTATGTGAGTGGAGGAACTTAATCTCCTGCGAATTTATTGACTGGTTTTGAAGCTTTCGAACGATGTAATCAAAGTTTACAGCGGATAAAATCATATTTTAACGTATTCCAATCCAAATCCCAATCCCAATCCCCAAAACGATGGATTGCCAGAAACTGTGATGACCCATTGTTGCTTCACTCCCACCTCCGCTAATATGATTAATCATCTGCCCTGTTCCACATGTTCATAACTGAGTTTAAATTAAACTTTTATTTACTTGAATTCATTCCAATTTTACCCAGTGAAATTGAGGTGTTGATTTGTACGGATTAGGTTAGGATGCTGGTTTTGGCACGGTGTAACATGGTGCTGAGAGAGAGGGGGTGGGAATGAGTTGTTGACATGTAATGTATGGTCTAGGGAGAGCCCCGCAATATACACTGCCAGATTTTTTTCATGTATTACTCATTTTCTTATACAAATTATTAAAATATATGATTTGTTGTATGATGAGGTCATGGATCCCATCCCAACCCCGAGTCTGCTTCATCCGTCCCCACCCCCGAGTCTATATTCACAGCGACGCAAACGTTCACCGAGCATCCAGTGTTGAACTTACATTGTTATATTTGCGAAAGGACAATCATTTATTAATTATGCCCAACAAAAGAATTGACGTTTCCTTCAAGTTTCACCTTCTGGTCACATACGGTGAATATTAAGCTTATGACACTATCGAGTACTGTGTTTTCCCCCTCGTAATTCAATACATTTACCGAATGAGAAAATGGATGATAATATTTTGAGTTTACAAAGTATTACTGGAAAACGATAATTGTCCGTGGTAATAATTGTTTCTGATTGAAAAGTGGGCTATAATTTCCCTTTAATTATATTCATATATCTATTTGAATTTTTAATCGAGTTATTTAGCTATTTACTTTTGTATAAATTGAACAATATTGTATCTCCTATTTTTAATCGGTTTGTTGTTTCTCGACTAGTTATTTGCCATCACTTTCCATTCAACCCGCTTTCATAATAATTTTTAGTACCTTAATGAAATCGTGGTATAAATAGTTGTAGTTAGTAATTTATTTTAGGTAACCCTTGGTCTATCTTCTATTTCGATTGCTTTTCGTATTTTTTTGTACAACTATACACGCCAGCTCATTTCCGCCAACCTGCTCTCCCCACCTCTACAACAAGGACCTTGGCAAAAGCTGCTTGGAATTATTTTCAATAACTGCTTATGTCATACTCTCCTTTCAAGTTTATGTAAATGGATCTCTCACTAAAAATAAAAATATGAAAACGTATAAATAGGTGATTATACCGTTTCCACTTTTGAATGTCCCTTGTATATACCAGCCTATGAACAGTACGCTATTCAGTGAGAGACTCTTTTTTATTGTTCGTAAAAAGTGGGTAAAATTTACATTCGGTAAAAAGTATCTACCTATTGACCTTAAAATTTACCGATAATACTTGTGTATATATACCCTCCTCTAGCTAATGTGAACATTTTGAAAGGCTTTGATATTCGGCAAATCCCAGGATACGCCCTTTAATTAAGCAAACTGGGGACATGTTAACATTTAGACTGCAAATGAACTGTAACATTCTGTTGGTTTTGGATGGTTTCCAAATCAAGATGACAAGACTTTAAAGGGGTAGTTTAGTTTTGGTAGAGATGGCGCTGCACATCACAATTTTTTTGTGAGGTAATGAAAACCTGAGTGTCGAATTTGAGAGAACATGCAATTTTAATGGCAGAATAAACTTTATTTGGTCAAAATCGACCCAGAAACGGCTGAAATATCAATAAATATATCTGATCTTATAATTATTTGGGGCCAAATAATTAAATGATTTTTTCAAAAAAATAAAAAAATGCTTGCACTTTTTCAAAAATTTTCAAAACCGTTTTTTAAATAGTTGTTGATGATCTCTCTATTTAATCATTATTTCAATAAAACATCAAATGCATAATTTTGTATGAAAAATGGTTGAAACCAATGCATTTTTAGAAAGCGCCCTCTTGTGTTTTAATGGCTCTATTTGAATGATAACAGGCTTTTTATTTAGTCGTTTGTAATTTTGTATGCCTTTCGAGCATGGTGGAGTTATAACTATTAGTGTATAATGTTACTGTCCAGGTTTGGTAACTTAAGTTCAGCCTTACCAAAACTGTACTTCCCCTTTAACAAAAATCTACATGATTGTATCGTTTACACTGGAAGTTTTCTTAATTCTACGTGACATTTGTCCTTGATATTGAGAAGGCAACGAATGAATTACCTTGTTATTTGAAGTATTGTAAGTCAAATTTGAGATAATATTGTCAGATATAATCTCATCGCTCTTGCTCGTTGCATGGTCATAACATTTATGACTCACTCTAATATCGGGGGTATAGGATATGGAAGGGTCTTGCCCAAACATTTTTGACTCATCATCATTCTTCAGACGCGGATACTAATTATGTCTTTTGGTGCAATGTCATTAAATCCCCCACAAGGATTGTACATACTATGATGTGCCAGTTGTAATAATGGGTTAATCATTCGTAACGCTTGTTTAAAACGATATTTGGGCATTATTGCTTATCGTAATTGCTTTCCTTTTGGGGGTGTACCCACACACCTGTAAATAAACACAGTCATGACACTTCGCCAACCATTTTATTTCGATTATTATATTACTACAAACATGTCTCTCGGAAGGCACTACGATAGTGTTATCTTCAGAATGGTTCCAGCTTACAATAGTCATCAATTACCTAATGGGATTGTATAATTATGGTATCATGATGCACCGGTTGTATCAATGGGGTTAATTCATAACGCTTGTTTATATAATTCGGCATTATCGATTATCATGATATTATACTTTCCTTTTTGGGTGCGTACACACACACCTGTACATAAACATAATCCTTACTTTACCTCAAACATTTCATTTTGGTTATTACAAACAGACTTCTCTTTCGGAAGGCACTACGATAGCGCTATCTTCGGAATGGTTTCCAGTTCACCATATAGTTCGGGTAGAACGTACTGGATGGTGATACTAACCATTACCTGTTTGTGCTGTCAGTATTTTGCTCTTATTTTTCGCTTTATTTTAATCATTAGGAAGGAAATAGAAGTGCAATCTCTCATTGAGGAAATTACTCGGGCATTATAACTAGCTAGCGTCCTAAACGATAGCGAGTTTTAACATTCCGTTGCACTCGTATAAGGTCATCATGACGAACTAATAACTACATTTTGGTGTGGTAAACTTGTATTACATTCCATTTGTTTTTAAATTCTTGCTCAGTTATGATTATTAAAATAAACGCATTCGCACGCACATAATTTATGTTCATTTAACTAATATACACAGTAAATATTATATACTAGTTTGTGCATTAGCATCATCAGCATCATTTTCATCGTCGTCGTCGTTGACGTCATCACCGTGATCATCTCCATTGTCATATTTTGTCTTGCTTGTTGCTATTTCATACTGTTCTGTACGAGGTTACTTGTAATAATTGCTTCTTACATGTTGCTTCCTTACATGTTCATCCGATTGAAACGTTATCTTCAGGAAGGAATAGGTGACACCTTTGTCTGAGGATGTTACTCATGCATTAACTAAGTTCAAGCCGAACTTGAACTTAAAATTGAGCTTAAATATGAGCTCAAATATTCCATTGCATTGCTAAGGTCAGGGCAGATTTGGGTAACGGAGTTTTGTATCTATTTCATAACCCTTTTTTTGTTTTACATGATTCAGTATCTTGTGGTTTTATCGATTGTTTGAGTATCACAGTTATGCCATAATCAGATCATTATGTAAAAACATACATGTTAATAAGGATAGTTGTATTACGCGAGTAAAGTTTCACATTTACCAACTCGTGACCTTTTTCTTCTTCTTCAAGGTTAAAATGTGTAAAGAACTAATAATATTGCTCACAAACAAGATACAAAACTTTATATTAAATTCTCTGAATGTCAACAAATAAAAACAAATCCTGATGTCATATAATGATAACATAATATTATGAGAATTGTTGTCATCTATGGAATATCTCACAGTCGCACTGCTAACTATTGCACGGTTATCTCTTGACTCTGATCTTGATGTCTGATCGACTTGGGGCCATTTTCTTCTTCTTCAAGGTCAAAAGGCGAGACGAGCCAATTACAATCTTTACAAAAACACAAATCCTATGAAATATTTGTAAACAATTCTCCACAAATCCCAACAAAATAAAATAAATCTTTATTTTAGATTAAAAATGTATAATTATGATAATTGTTGTAATCTGTACTAAGTGTCTCCCAATCACTATACATTGCAAGGTTATTGGTACTGTTTGTTCGACTTGTTACCATTTTCTTCTCAGAGGCATGACGAACCAATTATAATCTTCACAAAGACACAGACCAGATAACAGATCTATATTGAATTCTTCACAAATTACAGACATAAAAACAAATCGTGATCTCATATTATATAATGAATATGAACATGATTGTCGTAAACTATGGAAATATTGTACATCACAGTCGCAATCAGAACTGTTGTGTGTACCGTGTACGAGTATTGGTTCACTCTGCCCGATGTGTGACCTTCTTCTTCAAGGTTAAAAGGCGTGAAGAATCAATTACGACCTTTTATCATTCACATGCGACATCTAAGCGAGCCGCGGGAGGTACAACTATAACGATTATTAACGCGTTGTTGGACACAAATCGATCACGTACCATATCATACAAAAATAGTTCTTTGAAAGGTAATGACTATTTCCTTTTGAATACAAAATTATTTATCAATTTGTTCAAAGGAAGGGACTTATTGTTGATGAAGATTGAAAAGGTTTGCCAATGGATATGCTATATATAGAGTAAGCATTACTTTTGGACATCCATCTTTTTGAGTAAGCAATTATTTTAGACGCCAGATTAATATAGCGTGACTTCTGAATTATCGATTGTATAAAGTATAAACTACAATAAGTATATTTAGATAAGTACTCATATTTCAAAACAGGGATATAAATGTAATGTAATGTAATGTGTTGTGCTGTTTGTGAAGGGATGGTTTGGACAAGAAGTATGTAACTCAATTGTGTGTTTCTTTAACTAAGTTATATTTAATTTCAAGCTCCAGTGATCATGGTGATGTTACTAAATGTGGCCGATTTAATAAGTATACCTCAAAATGTAAAGTGATGTCATACAATTCTTACTAAAGTTCACCGAGAGTAAATCTATAAGGGATATTGGGTTAATTTATATAACGAATTAAACTTGTAATTGAGTTTATATTATAATTGACTTTGAATTTTTTATTTAGGCTAATCAGACAAAAGTAAAAAAAAAAAACGGTCCAAAATCATTTATCCTGCATTTTTAAAATAAGTTGTTTCTAAAATTGCACATGTTCATACTTTTCAACCTGCTTTCCCTTTTTTATTGTTAAAAAATCTCTTTCTAAAGTCAATCAACGAACATATTAAGTTGGGAAAATTCCAACAATTTCTTGAAAAGCTATAGTTTGTCGTGAAAGGTAATCGCCGCGAAAGCGGTTGATGAATTCGGGATTGAATTCCTCGAAGATTGAAAGGGGGTCGACGGATTACCTCTCCAAAATAAAACAGTTTCTTTTAAAGGAAAAACCAGACCAGACTAAAAACATTCCAGCGGAAAATTGCTCCAACGACATTACTTATGACAAGTGAATGGTAGTTTTGTAGGTCCATTCTACCTGTATTGATTTATTGAAATGGCGTACTGTTTGTTATTTGCAAACTTGCTTGACGTTTATGACTACGTGCGTATTTACCCAACAGATGATCACGCTAAAAGCGGTTGATTTCTTGATTTCTTGATAACTATTTATTTTCCATTGGTCCTTTTACCGACCTATCAATCAAGCAATTCGATATAAGAGTCCTGTGTAAACTAATAAAAAAGATAACTACTAATAGAAAATTGTGGTTTGAGTCATCTTAATACCAAACTGAAAGTGAACTTTATCGGTATTGCCCCAGACGGTTGCGTACCTACGGGGGG
>JBAMJV010010369.1:0-16287 GCA_037951105.1 Echinarachnius parma | reverse complement strand
AAATTTGCATAATTCGCTAACGTTCGCAAAAACGTTCGCCTCTCAGTGGGATACCCCCTTTATAGCAGATCGAAGTTTGCTTCTAAAGCTGCCTACTAACTCGTTCCCCCCGTTACATCACCTGTACCCCCTTGGGGCGGGTCCCATTGCAATGGAGTGGGTCCACTTACTGTACCTACCCCCTTGCACCCTTGCCTTGGTAAAATCATGTGGTGAAATCGAACACAGCAGACGATACAAGAAAAGATGAACATTTCCCATGTTCCATCCAAAGTTGAAAATAGTTATCTATACTCTAGCATGCCAAAGCAAAGTGAAATATAAAACAAATAAGAAGAAAAAAAACTCGGAGATTATGCAACAAAGAAAGGTGAACCGTTATAATATGATCGAATTCGCGAGATTCGTTTAGCTCATTGTAATCCCGTTTTGGTTAATCCAGCTGCACCCATAGGGGGCTAGAACCATTAAAGTGACCCCCCCCCCCCCCCCCCCCCCCAAAAAAAAATAATAATAAATAAATAAATTAATTAAATAAAAATTAAATAAATAAATAAATAAATAAATAAAAAATATAAATAAAATTAAATTAAAAAAACACCCTTTCGAACTTCGAAGAATTGTCATTACAAAGAAAGATGAACCGTTATACGATTGAAGTTCGCGCCCTCGTTTAGAGGGATTCATAATAATCTCATTCCCGTTAATCCAGCTGCACCCCTTAGCCTAAGGGTCGGAACCCACTGGAGTGCTAAGGCGCTAAGATTAACTATACATGTAATTTCCCCCAACACCGGTCTCCTTTTTGTGATTTTGTAGAACAGAATGGATAATTCTTCGTGCGAATCTTCATTTTTCACGGCTGAAGTATAGCTCTTGAAAAGCTAATTAACGCAAACATGCCCCCCCCCCCCCTCTTTTTTTACTGACCATCTTACCGTTATAGTATGCAACCTTATTAGTAAAGGCCCCTCCGCACTCTAACCAAATGAATTGTAGCCATAAGCGTACCCAGGATTTTGTCAAAGGGGGTGGGGGGGTGGGGGGGGGGGGGGTGGGGGGGGGGGGGGTGGGGTGTAATTATGTCGGAAACATTTTCCGAGGCCGATGCCGAGACCACTTGTTGAGAGTAGTGTAAGCGGGGGGGGGGGGGGGGTTGTCCGTCGCAAAAAATTGTTGTGGTCGAGACTGAGACCGCTGGTTGAGAGTCGTGTAATTTGGCCCCAAAACAGTCATTTTTTTTCGTCAAAGGGGGGTGTTTGAACCCCCCCCCCCCCTCCAACACCCCCCTGGGTCAGCATATGTCTATGACTGTAGCTAAGATCTAATAAGAAGTTCTAATAATTCCCACAGTGTACATGTGTATGGACAATGGATCTATTAGTTTGAAAGTGTTTACAATAGGTAATTCAATATACTTTGGGCAAAATTCGTATCATGTATATTGTGTATATATCGTGGACATGATCGACTGCGGGAGAAATGCATAAAATAAATTACGCGTTTGTTACTGTTGTGGTGATCGTAATGATGTTGTTCATACCTTGCGTGTTTTGCTAATAGGAACAAAATGATTACGTAATATTCGGATTGAGCCATCATTCATGACATGACCTATATTATGATATAGGATTACGAATCGTTGTGCAACATACTGTTTTAAAACACTTGCCTATAGGCTATAGCTCATAATCAGCGCTTCAGAACGTGTGTTAAAGGCTAATCACTTCATATTGATAAAGATATAACTCACCCATAATCATACATTAACTGTATAATTTATTCAATTTTATGCTAGCACCAGTTTTACATGTCCCTGTTAATAAATTTTAAAAATAGTGCATTCAACAGGTGAGACAAATAAGTGCCCCATATACTTGACACGTGAAACAGAGTACTAAATAAATGTACATGACTGTACACTGTATTTTACAAAATACGAAGTCGACGTGACTTTACCAGGAAATAAAAGTATACATCTAGTTTTACTTTCAATCAAAACATAAGCGTTTCAAAGGATTATTTATTGTACTCGAAGCTATCCGACACGAGTATATGTCTTCGTGTTACACACTTCACATGCTCATTGAGCCTATAATAAAGCAAAATATTTGTACAAGAACAAATATCACCAAACGAGATTGAATATGCTTCGCTTATATCAATTTGCAGTTGACGGTGTTTATCTAAATTGTCTACCTGGGCACGAATGAGTGTTTTACACGTGTTTCAGGTGAATATTTGTTGCTTGAAAGGACGGGATGGGCTAGTAAATAAATGTAGATAAATGTACCGATATTAGACTGTGTTGTACCTAATGAGGAACAAGGGGGGACGAGTCGATAAGCAAACTTTGGGGAATACTTAATCCGATCTAATATTATAAACAAGAAAACACTAACACCAAGAGCTTAGCTTATCTCGTCCTACACACTATAACACCTCCCATCCCATTCCACCTCACTGTAACCATGGTAACCCCTAGGCCCTGCACCCCCCTTTGCCCCCTGTCCAGGGGCGTAGATACTGCTCTTCCCCCCCCCCCCCCCCCCCCCCCAACAAAAAAAATAAAAATAAAAATAAAATAAATAATAATAATAATAATAATAATAATAATAATAATAATAATAATAATAATAGATAAATAAATAAATACATAAAAATAACACTTGCGGGGGGAAATGGACAAAAGAAATCGGCAAAATCATGACACTCTTACAATTTCATCAGTAACAGTACGGGCACATACAAAATGTTATAGATTCGCTTTGTCAGGGGAAAACCTATGCCCCCACATGAAGATACAAGAGCCCCTGGTGCCACTCCCAAACTGGAAAAAAATATATATGAGCTACCCCCACTGCACTAGTCCAGTATACTCCAGCCGTCAGTAAACTTGTACCAAAAACAAATATCATTAGACGATTATTGTTCGACTTAATTGCAATTTACACATACACTCCGAGCATTATACCGTTTGTCCATCAAGCCGAAGGTCAAATGCCGGCCACGAATAAATTTGCTGACAAGATAATTATCATCATTATCGGCGAAATCTTAGCTCGATCATTATACTAAGTATGTCTGCATGCAATTAAGAAATTGTGTGCATAATGCCTTTGCATAACAAGTGAGCCTGCATTTTTGTATGACCGATATTCTAAGACATAATCATTATGTTGCTTATAAATACAACAAATATTTGTATCTTTCAAGCAAACCATGAACATGAGCAGCTTCATGTATATATACTTTGATTGGAAGTTGGAACAGCTCCTGATTGGAATACACTTGTTATATACACTACTCACAAAAAGTAAGTTCCCCCCCCCCCCTAGCATTTTATCATATATCTCAAAAAGTACTTTACCAATTTTGATCATTCAAACGGTAATGGATATGGATTTTTCTTACACAGAAAAATGAATGGTATGTGTCTGCCAATTGATGGCATTGTTGGTGTGAAATCATGCATTTTATGACAAAAGGCACGAATAACAAGAGAACACGCATGTTTCTGAACTTTCAAGCACCATTTATTGCATGTCACTCTATGATTTACTTTTTTAATAAGGCATCAAAATTAAAACAGGTCATGGCCTCGGGCCACTCCAATCCCCAAACAATTTCATATGGAAAGGCCTATTGTTTCAGAAAACTGCATGCTTTTGGGAAATGGTTCCACTAAGAACAATGCAGCAGTAGTACTGAAATACATAACATATTTGTGAATCGAAACAAAATACCAGCTGGATGCCATTGCCAGTGTTTTTCACGTTTATCAAGGTGAAAGGGGGGTCCCCTCCTCCGATCAGCAACCCCATTGTTTGAGTCAGGGGGGCCCTGAATAGGACATGTAGGATGAAGTTATCTTTGAAAATCAAACAACAGAATCAACCATTCACAAAACAAGAACACTGCAAACTTGGAGCCTTTTCACATTGGCGAAAATGCGTGATTTCAATCATGATTTTAGTTATTTTTCCCTCCAATCACGGTATTTTTGACGGTATGAACACTAATTGGAATCACGAATCGCGGAACTCAAATCATGGGTCCAGAGGGTGTTGTCAAAAACTAAATTTTAGTAACCAAAACCTGCACCATTACATTACAAACTGATAGTTATAACCATGCATGCTCAAAAGGAAAACAAAAATACAAACGACTAGGTAAAAAGCCTGTTATCATTAAAAAAAAAAAGAGCCGTTAAAACTCAAGAGGGGCGCTCTCTAAAAACTTATTGGTTTCAACCATTTAAAATGTAATATTGTGCATGTGGAGTTTTGAGAGATAATCAACAAACTATTTAAAAACCTTTTTTGTAATTCTTTTTTTAAAAGGAAGCTTTTTAAAAAACAAATTTAACGGCTGGTTCAAAATTATCGAATATTTGTGGTGCCCCACAATTATTACAAATTGTTATGTTTATGGATGTTTCAGCCCTTTCTGAACCGATTTTGATCAAATAAAGTTTATTCTGTCATTAAAATTGTATGCTCTTTCAAATTTAACACTCAGTTTTTCATTATTTCACAAAAAATTATTTTGTGTAACGCCCTCTATACCAAAACTCAACTATCCCTTTAATTCCAAAAGGGGCTATATCCACTTTCCATTTAAAACAAATGAGTTAACGATATTAGCGCATTAATAAGCTACGTAGCTATCTAGAAATCTGAATTTTAGGACGAATTACGAGATCAAAATCAAAATCAAAATATGGAACGTTCAATTTTCATGGATATTTTTATGGATATAGCCCCTTTTGGAAATAAGCTCTTCATGTTTAGAATTGTGGATTTATAAGCTATTGAAGTCCGGTTTCGTTTATTTTGACTCACTCTGTA
This sequence comes from Echinarachnius parma, assembly GCA_037951105.1. Classification (NCBI taxonomy): domain Eukaryota; kingdom Metazoa; phylum Echinodermata; class Echinoidea; order Clypeasteroida; family Echinarachniidae; genus Echinarachnius; species Echinarachnius parma. The sequence goes on along the minus strand of JBAMJV010010369.1, from coordinate 11,437 downwards.
AGTAGTACACTATACAACAACATCAATAATGATGAATGTATAATGTGACTTATGCCCGGCGCAGACAGAGCCGACTCGACCCGATCCGACTGGTTTTCAGCCTGATTAACTCAGTATGTGCTGCCTCAGGACTCCGGTTTTTCCCAGTCAAGTGCCAGTCGGAGGTCATTCGAGGCCGATTCAACATGTTGGATTGGCTCTGACTGAGCGAAATTGACTCTAGCCTGACTGAAAACCAGTCGGATCGGGTCGAGTCGGCTCTGTCTGCGCCGGGGCTTTACACAACATTTTGCATCGTGAATGTTGTAATATGATTTGATTATGCTCATACTAGTATTTTGTTTCTATGGTTGTATTTTCAAGATATGTCAGTCACTAGTTGTCTAGCCGAATTATAGCCTTATGCAATGTGGATGCATGATTTAATAATGTATGCTAAATTTGTCTGCCATTATAAGTAGTAAAACATACACGTAAAATCGCTGCAATGTATTTTTGGCCGTCAGAAACAGAACGGTTTGAATACAAATTATGCATTTATAGTATCATATTGATTTAGGTAATATACATGTACAGCTAATGGAAAGGTCGTTATTCATATTGATTTCTTAAACAAATAATGCTTAAGCCAAAATTATATGCCGAAAATGTTGGTAGCGGGGGGAATAGTGTTTGATTGTTTAGGATCATAAATCTCCAAAGCAGTAAATACTCAAATTAATGAAAATAATATATAGTTTATGCTTGACCAACGATGCGATATACTTCATATAACCGCGTTGTAAACAAGTAATATGTTATCATTATTAATGCTCCAATCACGGTATTCATTAATTCCGGCCGAGTTACCACCATAATAATGACCAAACAATAATTGTTGCAGTATTTTGTAGTGCTCATTTTGTAGTTTGGTGTTCTTTCTCACGCACTGAACAGAATAACAACTCATTCTTCTTCATTTCATTTCTGTTATCCCCCCCCCCCCCCCCCCCCCTCCCCCACCACCACCAAAACAAATATATGCGTACTTGCACTAGTCTATCAAGTTCTATACATTTTGGCCACGTGTATAATCATAGTAAACGATCATCTTTGTCATGTAATTCTATTAAAGGAACATATTACAATGTCGGTATGCAATACATGATAATTATAAACAAAATGCTGCCTGAAATAAAAACCCATTGTATAAAACAACATCAAAGAATCATCCACAGATGAAGGACAATTGCGGTGTAACGAGTCCCTCTTTACAATTCCCTGTTTACCCTTTTACTCAACTATGTACGCTCAACTATATGAATCGGTAGTCCGGTTAATCAAACCAAACTGTTAAAAGTTCTGGGGGAAAGGGGCCCTGCAACCCAAATGCATGTTGACCTCTGTTTATCTGTATTAGTGTACACATTCAATATTTGTAAACGGTTTGACCCAAATATGTTTTGTATATTTGTAAACATTTTATCATTTATTTGTCTTCATGTTGCTAAGCCCCACCTCCTAAAAAAACATCCAGAGCAAATTCTATTGTTGACCTGCAGTGACATCATTTGTCAATCACTGGTCAGCTACCATGAGATTAACAAAAGATGAAAGTACAAAAAGAACATCCACAGATTAGTCTAATCACAATAGCATCATACGGTTGAATAGAATACCAACTCACACAACTTCAATTACAATAGCTGTTGCTATGTCTGAAAAAAAGCACTGTCTAAGCTATTGCATGGAGGTATGCAGGGCATGCTTTTGTGTGGATGTTCTTCTTGTACTTTCATCTTTTGTTAATCTCATGGTAGCTGACCAGTGATTGACAAATGATGTCACTGCAGGTCAACAATAGAATTTGCTCTGGAGGGTTTTTTAGGAGGTGGGGCTTAGCAACATGAAGACAAATAAATGATAAAATGTTTAAAATTATACAAAACATATTTGGGTCAAACCGTTTACAAGTATTGAATGTGTACACTAATACAGATGAACAGAGGTCAACATGTATTTGGGTTGCAGGGCCACTTTAACTCTAAGTTGGACTTAAAAATTATGGAAAGCCATTAGTTTCTTTGAAACAATTTTGTAGAATTTCTTTCAAAGGCATAAAATGTTGATTCAAATCATTGATATTTTCTATTATCAAGGGGATTTTATGTTCTTGATGCAACGTTTATCAAAAGTTCAAAATTCATGTTTATTGCTTTCTTAGTATACTGTATTCCAAGACTACAAATGGCTTTCCATAATGTTTAAGTCCAACTTAGAGTTAAGTTCAACTTAGGATCTCTGTGAAACACCCCCATGATGACATGATTATTAATTCAATTGTAAGCATCATAATCATATAGAGCGTGACTAAAATAACCACTCAAATCAAGATGGTAAAGGGTCGCTATACATTGTCAGTGAAAATCAATGTAAAAAATATGACTGGTAAGCCAGATTACATGATGATTTTCGTAATCATGTTGTATAAGCTAGTATTCGTAACGATGTATATTCCTTTAAAGTATAATTTATTCCAATCGAACCATCCTTTCTCTTCATGTTACCTCTATGTACATGTTACTTTCACATCTTTTCATTCACTCTTAATCTTATGTATTTGGCATCCTGTGCTATCCTGTGCTATGCACGTTGTATTGTGTTGTGTCGTATTGTTTTGTTCTGCTCGTCGAAGTCTCTGTCGGCCCACATCTTTATTTGTTTTTAGTAATCTTTACTGGAAGCAATTTTCAACTCAAATGTACAATTTATTGTTAATTACAAACAAAATACGTTTTAAAGTATAATTTGATTTTATTATGAATTATGATTTAATTGCTTTATTATTACCCGAGGGGTCCACAATCTACAAGCATTGCTTTTTAGTGGATCCCTCCATTTCCAAATATATTATTTACCATAATTATATGATTGTAGTTTTCATTGTACAGCTATTTCAATTTATTTCACACATGTAAACCTTGTATTTTTTGTACAATGCTATGTATTTAAATTTTGTTTGGAAATGAAATAAACTAAACTGAAACTGAAACTGAAACTGAAACGCACGTTGGTATATAATATTGAATTGATTACAATGAAACAACAATAAATGTATGTAATTGTTGATAGGTTATCAGAAATACAGCCCTGCCAAAATCCAACAATAAAAACAACAACATTCTAATTTTACATTGTGCTGGTCGAGTATAAAAAAAAAACAATATCCTGTTTACTTAGGAAGATGCTGGTACTTTGCCTGGTAGTGGTAGTGTATGTTTTAGCTGGTAATGATATTAGGACTAGATAGTAGATAACAAGCTAGGACCTCCGCCTCTGGAACTTGGTAAAAACTACGATATTTTTTGTGAAGGAGTTTGTATAATATGAAAATAGAAAGTGTATACGCCTAATATTCTATGTGATGATTATTTTGTTTTAAATCAATTTTTACCTTCCGTGTGACCACGATACTGCGTTGTACTTTGAGTTGCACCATATTTCCTGTAGAGGAATATCCCTGCAAAACCAACAAACAAAATCCTCAGGCTCCAGAGGCGCTTGAATTGAAAAGGCGAAGTGATGATCTCCGGTGACGATCTTGCAAAATCCAGGCGTATTTCCACTGCCCAAACTGCTGAAAATCGTAGGGATAGCTCGAATATATTATGTGCAGTTCTTCCAAAATGGTTTAATTTGCCACAATTACGAGGATTACAGATGCTCAACAAAAGATACCGGAGTTTAGGAAATCAAATTTTCCGCTCCGTAGCAATCGAAAACTTGATCGGAAAGTAACGGGTTCTGTACTGTACTACGATACGGGCTAGCGCTAGGGCCCCTTTGTTGTGCTCGGTGTTATTGTTGATGCGCGCATGGAGTGAAAGGTAAATTCGCCGTGTTGTGATGGTGGTAGTAGGCGGTCGTAATGAATGGTACACGTGTTCGGGTCAGCTGATTGGTGGGATAGTCTTCAGCTGCAGACCCGTTCATTGTAATGGCAACTATAGTAACACTAGTATTATAACTTGACTAACTTGTGAGATTAAAACATAACTTTTTAGACATGATTTACGGCATAAACATTAAATGGAATGAAATGAATACAGAAAATATTACACATAACTTGAATACATTTTTATATTAATTTTAGCATTAGTCGGCGGGGGCAAATTCTAGCCCATTTTGCAATCTCCAATGGAGAAAGAACTATTCAAAACTAATACAAAAAACATTATGTTTTTGTTTGGATTTGGCACGGCCCCTAACAGAGTGAGCCCTGGCTGCACAACTGGAATTAATTGAATATCATTTTGAAATGGCCAAACTGAAAGTGCCTCTATTGTATTAATTCTATATTACGATAAATCTTTTATATCCTTATATCACTCTCTGTGTGTTTAAATGCACATGTCTATCGTAGTATCAGTGTTTTAACATTTTCACTTGATATGTATTTGATCGTGTGCTAAACTTTGCAAGATAAACGCATCCGTGTACAGTATACGTTTGTTGAGATGTGTAGCCCATATAATTCTTTACGCAGTTCATACAAAGGAAGCATACTTTTTTCACTCAGTGTTATGGCGAGAGCCTGGAGTGGGTCACCCATGAACAATCTTTCCCTTTTCATCTGTTTTACCCTGTTTATATCGATGACGCAATCGTTGTTTGTCCTCACCACTGTTTATTGAATTTGTATCGACAGCCTGAAGCTGAGTCTAACTCTAAGACAAGTTTGTTGACAAATAATGCAGGCTATACAGGGTGCCCCCCCCCCCCCCCCCCCCCCCCAAAAAAAAAAAAAAAAAACGGAACGGGGTAATTAATTGCCATAATAACGAAACATGGTGATAGGTTAACGGGATAGGGCATATTTCACACAGAAAAATTATACCAAGAACAGTAATGTTGGACGAGTAGTTTCTGTTTTAGGACGTCTTAAAGTGAGCCAAGTCAGGTTCCCATTTTTGTCAATTTTTACCAAGTCAGTGTATGATAAATCGCACTTCTGTCCGGCATAGCGTCGAACAACTATATCATTCATTCACTCGGCACATAGCTGAATGCACACTAACAATGGCGCGCGTATTGCTCGTTGTTCAATGCTATGACGGGCAGTAAGTGCGATTTAACAGGCACTGACTTGGTACAAATTGACAAACATGGGAACCTGACAGTGACATGGTGTCACTCACAGCGCCCTAAAACAAAAAAACACACGACCAAAATTACTGTTCTTTGTATCGTTTATCATTGGAAAAGACGCCCTATCCGATGGACATAATCATTTTGTTACTATATTTTGGGAAGTGCCTATTGTGTTTGTAAATATGAATATTGTGTATTATATTATTTGCCATGCCAATGTATATAATGTTCCTTTAAATGTCTGTAAACTACTGTGCCCTTCATCCAGCCATTGACCCAAGCCTTTCCTCCACCAATTGTTTATATCATCCCTCGATCATCACCTACCCTCATGGTCACCCTTTCCATTAGTGGACCCTCGTAATTCCGCCCCTCTGTTTGTGACCCCTTTGTATAGTGTATGATATGTTCTGTAGTTAGATGAGTTCTGAATAAAAGCACTTGCTACTTCGACTCCAAGAACAGCAGTCTCGTCTATTCCTTGCTCCTGAGTCTAGTATACTTTACATACACAAAATTGGCGACAAGGATTAAGCACATGGCGTGCCCAGCTAATTTCGATACCCGTGCTCCGCAAACATGGGGGAGATGGGTGAAAAGCCTAGAGAAATTTGTTGCTTCTGCAGCCCACGTGGTGGATCCAGTTCAAAAAGAAGCCATATTGCTATATGTGGCTGGTCCCGACGTGCAGGATATTTTCGATACCCTGGTCGTTCCCGATCCGGTGGGTGATCGAACTGTGTATCACCGTACACTTAGTGCCCTTACGGACCACTTCAGCAAGGCACGAGCTGCCCGAGAGGACGGTTACGAGGTGCACTATCTACCAGCGTGGTACGGCTGCAGGAGGTCGACGATCCCGACACGAGCTGTCGACGACCAGGAGGAGGAAGACACAGTAGGCAAGTCACCGTTCCCGACACGAGCTGTCGATAAAGAGAACCGGCGGCCGTGCCCGACACGTACTGTCGACGACGCCGAGGAGAAGGCCGTATGCCACAAGACCACTGCCGACAACGCAGCTGATCCCCCTACACGAGCTGTCGACGAAATAGTCCCGCCCGCGACACGCGCTGTTGACAACGCAGAAAAGCCAGAAGAGATTGCAGACGACGCAGATCCCCCGACACGAGCTGTCGATGACGCCGAAGAGAACACCGATGATGATAACGCAGAGACCCTGACACGAGCTGTCGATGAAGTAACCCTGTTCACGACACCCGCTGTCGACGACGACCACGAAGTAGAAGAGAATGAACACGAGTGCGACCAGGAACCAGATTCGCTCGGCGACCACGAGCCAGATTCGCTCGACGAGCGGGACAACTCAGATGAATGTCCGCACGATCCCGACCACAACGTAGAGAACGAGAAAGCGGCAGCACATGCCGCGAGCGATCCCGATGACGACCACGACAATGAACAATGCTATGATCATGATGATGCCGACCTTCCCATCAAAGCTGATGATGCCATGGTCAGCGAGAACGGCCATGGCAAGCCACCCGATGACGATGACGACGATGCGCAGAGCTGCAACAACGATGTGACATGCCCAGACACTGAGATCGACCACGATGGTGATCCAGACAACGGCACAAACTCTAGCTACCATGAACACGACCACGATGCAGAGCCTGAACATAACAATGAGCCTGAACGTCCCCCGATCCACGTAACCGACGACAACGCTGCCAGCGTCGACGAAGCGTGTCAGCCAACCGCGAGACCCAATGACGCGTATCTACCCTCCGTGACCATCACCGCGATGATGACTAGCAGCGCGAGCGATGAGACAGCTCGCCACGAAAAGCCGAGGAAGCCGACCTCACAGACGATGACCATGCCGCGATCAGACAGACCTCGCGCGATATTCGAGCGTTTTGCCGCTAAGCCAAGTCCCGATGAGCGACGACGATGCCGACATCGAAAGACAGCCACCTAAGCACGATGATGACTTCCGCGTCCGCGAGGATTCCGCCGACCGCGTAGAAGAATCCATCTATCGCGAAAACGACGTCCGCAGCGACGACCACATCGACACCATAGAACGACAGATGACCGGATCGCCACGCGCACGATCATCGCCTTCGCGACACAGGCCGCATGATCCCGGTAAAGGTGCGCGATCGCGATTATAAAATGTGAACATTGAACTTTAGGGTAAACAAAAATGGACTCTTAAGAAAGAAAAAGGAGAGAGGAAATGGACTTGTGAGAGTTAGACATTTGTAGTTAGTAAGAATTGTTTCGCGAACATGGACTTGTCGAAGTTAGACATTTGTAGTTAGTAAGAAATTGATTCGTGAACATGACTTGTCGAAGTTAGACATTTTGTAATTAGAAAGAAATTGATTTGCAAATTGATAAAACAAAATCAGATTACGGACAGATATTTGCCTTTGCTCAATTTCGAATACTCTTTGGACTCTGGACATTAATTACGTTTGATTTCATGTCTTCATTCATTGTTTATTTCAGTGCTAGCCAGTAATTGTAAGCTTGTTTTGAGATAACGTTCAACCAAGAGCTCTCGATATATGTTTGCAATGTTCTCATAATACATGATCATTTTGTTATGCCTGATTTCCAGCCGTGTTCCATTTATGTTTGATGTATTCTGCCCCTCTATGATTCTGCCCATACACTGCAGTTTACCAGTTGTCAGTAAGTTACGACTCACATGTTTTCAGATTTTCTCTTTGATTTTCTCTCTCTCGCTCTCCCGCTTTATCTTTTCCTTGTTATCGCTACTGCAGTCCACGTTTTAGTTGTGTTCGATTTTGATGTGCAATATCCACTGTAAATAAGTATTTGTACTGTTGTTGAAGTAATTGCATTGATTGTTTATTTTGCTCTCCAATTCTTCTGGTCTCTCTTTCCTACTGTTTTTCTGCATTCATTGATTATTCAAATTGTTTCACAATCTTTCTCTCTCTATCTCTCCAGCTATCACTTTTGTCTTTTATCAAGAAGGGGAGGGATATTGTGTTTGTAAATATGAATATTGTGTATTGTATTATTTGCCATGCCAATGTATATAATGTTCCTTTAAATGTCTGTAAACTACTGTGCCCTTCATCCAGCCATTGACCCAAGCCTTTCCTCCACCAATTGTTTATATCATCCCTCGATCATCACCTACCCTCATGGTCACCCTTTCCATTAGTGGACCCTCGTAATTCCGCCCCTCTGTTTGTGACCCCTTTGTATAGTGTATGATATGTTCTGTAGTTAGATGAGTTCTGAATAAAAGCACTTGCTACTTCGACTCCAAGAACAGCAGTCTCGTCTATTCCTTGCTCCTGAGTCTAGTATACTTTACATACACAAAAGTGCCCCGTTCCGTTTTGTTTGGGCCACCCTGTATAATGTACCTGTTTATGTTTAAACAATGATAATGAACAAACCCCTGTGTAATATTATCAAAGTAGAGTTTATAAACAAACTTGGGAGAATATAGTTTTTAATCCTGGACCCAACGAGTATATTTGTCTGTTCTACTGATAAAGATTGGGTGCTTTAGTCTGTATGCGAGTTACGTAATACCTATTCAACTGGGGGGGGGGGGGGGGTGGGGGGGGGGGGGGGTGAATGAATAGATCATCCCCCCCCCCCCCCCCCCCCGTTGAATGGGTATCAATGACATGTCTACGCCCGTGACCCACGCCAGGATCTACGCCAGGGTCTACGCCAGGGACCACTTGGTCCAAGTTCCAATCATTGTCCAAGCATATTTGATCAAGAGTCCAGTGCACGTTTGTTCACACTCCCGAGCTAACACTTACAAACTCTGGATTTAAGTGTTTATTTGTATTGCAGCTTCACAGGAAGAACTACTCCAAACCAAAGAGCCTCCTCAGCTCTAAGCTTTGAAGGAAAAAAAAAACGTTGGCGTTTTATACATGCATTTCCACTTCGGATTAAAAGGGTTAATATTTAACACGCCAATCATGCAGCACACACTTATAACTTTGGTTTGGAGATTTGTTTTCTTTAAAATATACAAGCAAAAACAAAAAACAAGAAGACATCCAAAATGTAAATGAGAGGATGTTATTATACATTATAGGTCCTGTTTTATACACGGAAATTGGCTCTTTTACAGTGTGGGTTTGGTACCTTTTTCTGATCCTACTTTCGTATTTTCACGTAATATAATCATTTCAATCATATCGGGAAACTGACCAGAAATATTATAATATGAATGAAAAAGAGCAAAAATAAAAGGGTTCCCGGACCCGAGAACGTCTAATTTCTTTGCTCTCTTTCATTTAATTTTAGTGATATCTTCAGATTTATTTCAACGTTCGATTCAGCAAACACAATTTGTCTTTTATTAGTGAGGGAGGACTGGAGCTAATAATTATTTTAGAATCTTAGGAAAATGTACGAAAAATGATTTTAAAATATGATTGTCAAACAGAATTCTAGTATAATTATAATAGAAGCTAAATTCTTAAATATGTCGGCTGAGAAAGGGGAAAAAAAAGACTTGTGGTACTTCATAGATAGTATAATGGAGGTTTGAAGTTAGAGAGCCTTGTAGGGGCCTTGTAGAAACCCAACTTGGCTAAATAGTCCTAACATTAGAAATAGGCAAAATTAGACAAGTTTGCATCACATAGGATAAGAATGTATTCAGAACTAAATTTGAGCAAAAAAAATCAACTAAATGCCCTCTCACTTTCACCCGAAACTATAATGAGTCTGTATGCACAGACTATCATCATACTCATTTTGTGTAGTGATAGTCTACCTTGCATGCTGCAAGCTAGCAAGAAACACAGACGTGTACCACGTTTGCCAGACTTTTCGTGCCATAAAAGGCAATCCGCACGCGCCAATCTTGTCCGAGGGTTTCATATTTCACGGTCCGCCGTGGGGATTTGGCACCCCTCCGTGCTGGCACGTGCCATGTCTAGTCACCTTTGACCTCAAATATAATGACCCGAATATCTTCATTTTTTTTGCTATTCACAAGGATGATGGTGATTCCTTTGTTAGATCCGTGCATGGTCAGATGAAGGAAAATACCCCCCCCCCCCCCCCCCCCCCCTCGTCTGAGCGTTGTCTAACACACGACTCATTCATCCGGTTATCATTATGATTATGATATAATAGTGAAATGTTGCACCGGTATCATAATATGAAATAACAAATGTAAATACATGTATGAACAATAAATAGAGCGTCCGTCAGGGACCGTCATGAGGGAAGCTGTATACGAAGGATAATTTAGGTATAGCCTACTGCATATAATCAAGCGGAGGCTGGGGTTATATCATTTATAAATAATGTTTTTATGAATAATTCCCACTTTGGAATCACATATAAGAAGGCTCATCGGGCCTATACACGATGGTATTTAGCCTAAATCGATTTAACCATGCTTATACTTATAGTGCCCTATAATCACTCTCACCCGATAGTCAGAGTGTTTGTCCCATTTCAAGTCAAGTTATCTCTTGATATTGGTATTTTTAGTATTTGTATGTATTCTTGATCTTGATCATGGAAATTTTTCCTGATAAAGGGTATTTAAAGCGAAGGTCAATAATATTGCACTCATTCCATTTAAATCTCTCAATGCCACGCACGCAAATAATTGCAAGCGAAATGGATATGATAAGTATAAAAAATGTACTCGTAAAACCTCACGTACCTAGTGCAGATTGTTACCATAGCAACAAACTATCGACCAATCAGTTGCTTAGGTCAGCCACGTCTCACTCTCCGCCTCCTCATGACGTCACCTTGGCGACCTTGCTTGCTCGCTCACATAATCATAATAGGCTACATAAGTTTACATAAATCACTTTCAAAACATGGAAAGAGGTTATAGTTTGTAAAGGTGTTCTGTACTTTTACCAAAATAATGAGAGTATGTCAAAGTCTGTAAGATAGCCCTATGACCATGATGACAGGTATTCGTGAAAAGTGAAAAGTAGGAATCGTAAGATCATACATTTACATTAGTTGAGGATGGCATACCTATAGTCTCGGAAGTTATTTTTTTTAAACACCTCATCATATCAATATTATAGACAGCTGCATGATAATTATGCACCTTGCTAAGTTCCAAAACTTGCTAGTAACCATATACGTGTTTACGAACCTTACCTTTTCACGTGTAATGGGCTAGCCTTTCGATAAATTACTTCGCAGTCTTCGAAGGCTGTTTCCATAGTACGACACACGCCTCTTCCGCCATTTTTTGCGTGTCACGACGTCCTTTACCTTGTTTATTTTGAGTGATTAGACCTCTAAACATGCTATTTAAAGTGCAAACAGAAATAATCATGTG
>JBAMJV010010368.1:0-32040 GCA_037951105.1 Echinarachnius parma | reverse complement strand
TCAAGACAAGTAAAAGGTTCGTTTTATGCATACGGTTTTAAGCAATTGCTTGTTTGGTAAGCATTTGCTTACGAGCAGTAAGCAATTGCTTGTGCTTGTAAGCAAATGCTTTTGCTTGCAAGCAATTGCTTGTTTTTATGCATACCGATTCAAGCAAAAGGCTAGCACAAGCAATTGCTTGTTTTTATGCATACGGCCCATTGTCTAACACGTCAATTGCTTAGGCAGTGCAAGCAAAAGGTTTCAGCACAAGCAAAAGCTTGTGCATATGAATTCAAGCAATTGCTTGAACTTGATATTTTGCTTGACAAGCTCTTGCTTATAAGCAATTGTTACTTTGTATGCATACGGCCCATTGTCATGATTCTTAACCAGAAGAGGTTATCATTGATTCATGAGCAAAAACAAAAATGCACCCCCAAAATAATATTCGCAAAGTGACAAATTCAGTTCAAACAGTGCATCAAAATCATTATTTTATGACAAAACAACATGAACATTGTATTCCAGACGTATATTTATAATAATAATAATAATTGCATTTATATGGCGCTTTATACGGGCGTTTCTAAGCGCACTGGTGGTCTGTCTAAAATAATAAGAAAACTAGTAAACACAATAGCATAAAAACAATACAACACCAAAGTCAAAGTAACAAATAGGTAATAACAAATACATGTATATATAATACAATACTTTTTTGTACGTGGGCCATGAAGTAATTGGAGAGAGGAAGATGAACGGAGGGGTCTGGCAGAAGATGAGGAACGAAGGGAGACTAGGTCTTGAAGATATATGGGGGCAAGATTATGTGTGATTTTATATGTGAGAAGTAGGATCTTGAAAGTAATGTGGGAATGGACCGGTAGCCAATGAAGTGAGCGGAGAACAGGGGATATATGGTCATGTTTCCTTCTAAGGGTGACTAATCTAGCGGCTGAATATTGGATACGTTGGAGGGGGGTATACAAGACCGATTCCCGAGGGAGCGAAACAATAACCGAGAGGGGGAAGGGTGATGGGAGGGTGTGATGGTAGGTGGGTGCACGGTAAAGGTGCTTTTGCAATGTTTTAGTCGAAATTATGCAATCTGGTGCATACTTGTGAAGGAAATTTGACTTGACATGAAGTAAAATCTGAGTTTTCTTGTCTAAAGAAATACTCTTTTCTTTCAATCACTGTTATCGAATTAGATAAAAGCCATGATTTAAATTTATTCGGGGGGCAAGCGCCCCCCCCCCCCCCCCCCCAAGCCCGTGGTGCTATTTGTATGATTATATAATACATATGTATTCAAATTGTTTAATATTTATTAGTATTACATGTGTTATACTAATAATCATTGTTATCATTCATTATTTCATTAAATTATTTGCATTTTATTGCAGGACTTACGCCTATTTGTACAAGAGCATTTCAATGAACAGTTCACCATCCCCCACTTATCATCTGGAGATCCCCACTCCAGCTCTGCGACCCGTCCTTGAAGCGAGGATGATAGAAGTACCACTACATATGTCGAGCGCAACAACACTGGCGTGATGTCCTGTCTACATTTAACCCCAATATCCATGATCTTCAGGAGATCGCTTCTGCTGTTATACATCCTATAACAGTTTGATTATCAACCAGTTAAAGTGATACAGGTAAAGTGTCTAACTCCACGAAAAATACTTGGAGCTTCCTCGTTTCTCTTCTGCCGTGTTGTTTAGCTTATGGTAAGAGAAGAATAACATAGGGTTAGATTTTTTCAAATGTCCCTTAAGTATGAAGATATTTATCATTGAAAATCATTATTTCAAAAGCGTTGCTAACACGTTGCTAACAGCGTTGAACACGTCCGGCCAGCGCGCGTGGGAAACCTTCCCGATCCGACTTTTGAGCCGAGCGCGCGCACATTCCATGAATTCCGTACCGTCTGTATACACGAGTGTGGATATCGTCAAGATCAAACGGATGATTATTACTGCGACAAATCTACGGCAGGCCATCAGTATTCGGTGATAAAATATGAACTCAATATCCGTTTTTTTCACTAGGTAAACAGTGTTCGTTTTCTTTCAAACTTTCAAAAATCTTTCAATTGTATTTTACAATGATATTGATATAGGATTGAAGTCATTAATGTCATTTTGTGCAATATCTGTCACTTTACAGGGATCACTTTAATTATGCAGGGCGGTATACAAAAAGTAATTGAAGTTCAAAAGTCGCCAATTATTTCAAACTCATATTAATTTAACACCGTAAATGAGATAGATGTACAGAATAAATATTTAGGTTCAATTAGATACCTTTCCTGAATCAGCAATGTCACGCATTGCCGAGTTCTTTGTTCTTGAAGATGAAATGTGCGAAACTTGTTTGCAAGTTTTAGCTAATGAATTAATGGTGCCACACTTAAATGTTTAAATTGTTTATTATAGTTGTGCAAAACATCGATCAAATCTCGTGTCGATAGCTGCCCCGCAAATCATCCATGTCTCGAGGAGGAGATGTAAACACCTTGTTCTTCAAATGTCTGAAAATGAAGAAGTCAAAAGGTGTTACATTAGGGGACCTCCCCGGTGGCCATTCCACCTCATGATTGAGCGCAATTACCCTTTCCAAAGAGTTTCCCTAGTCTATCTCTGACAGCGACAAGACGATGAGCTGGTGCACAGTATTGAACCCAACAGCCTGGCCCCGTTGCAGAAAGAGAGATCACGTGTTCTAGATGCGCAAATCTGATTGGTTGAAACGCGTACATTTTCTAACTTACAATCAATCGTAACTTACAATCGATTGTATCTCTTTCTGCAACGGGACCTAGATCTGTCTAAAATACTCCCATTACCTGTCGCTAAATGTGTTCCCCCAACTGAGGTACAACATAGTCATTTATCATCTCAATGTAAATGCGGCCATTTTATTAATTTGAAAGAAAAAAGGTCAATCGCTTGACCACTTCCATAAAGTCCCTATTCTAAACTGTCCATTTTTGACGACTGATATTATAATTAGTATTGAATTTGGTTGGGTGCCAGGCTTTCTAGCTCAGTCAGTCTAGATCACCCTCTAGCATCCGGATGTCTTGGGCTCGAATCCTTGGGTAACACCTTTTCTCTGTTCATCTTACATTTGTATTATTTATTTATTTTGTAAGTTCGCTATGTTTGAAATTCTTTGTTAGTGCAATACATTTCTTATTTTGATTGTTAATATCTATAAATAAAAAAAAAACTCACTGCGCTTAGCCATGACAGTGTCAAAGTGTTAACGTATATTATGTACGAGATGGCTCAATGAACAACAAAATGTTTCTTGAATCCCAACTATCGTTATCTTGATAAGCATGTATGAACGACCAAATTAACCCTCTAGAGGTGGCAACTTACAGTTGCATAATGATATATGTATGATGTCTAAGTATGTATGATATAAATACTCGTACCTGAATCTTAAACAAGGAATCTAACTACAACATAGTATTGCAGATCAACTCAATACGGTGAGAAAATTGTCTTCATTGCTTTTGATAAACATGTCAGTTACTGATGCTGAAGTATGAATTACGATACTGGTGCTAAAGTATATATTTTGTTATTTATGCCAAAACTAAATGCGTGCAATATTCATGTGCCCTAAACCAAATAATTTGTATTATCGTGTATTTATTCCGTGTGCTTTTATTCTCCAAAAGGTGCTACATACATTTAATATTACTTAATCAATAATTGTTTTTCCATAATTAGCACAGTGCATATTTGTGCCATGTTTGATTATATGAAGACATTTTCATGAAATAGTTCAATAAACTGTAACATAAGCCATAAACTTTGTAAAAATTAACAAGTTGTACCTTGTAAATGTAATTTGCTGTTTGGCTTGTAGTATCAGAAAAATATATAAATTTTGTTTGATGGTTCTGTAATTATGTAAATTCTTATGATTTGAAGTTATCTAGTAACTTTATTGACATGTGCAAATAGTGATGAATGGTTGATACATTGTTATTTGATATGTTAACTGGGTATCGTTTAAAAATGTCAAGTTACATGGATGTATTATGACCGAATTTGTAAAATGCAACAGGAAACCGCTAGAATTGCAATTGGAATTTGAGGATTTGGACAATGTTACTATATATCCTGAAATGAAAAGCGTCATAGGACTAAGCCCTTATGATGGGTTGGTAAAAGGTGGCAAAATCTTACATCAATGTTCACCCTTTTAACTAAATAAACGTTGTTTTAAATTTTGTATATGAAAATATCACACGTCAGTAAGAAAAATCTTACCATGATATAAGTGTACGATTGAAGTCTCTTTGGAAAGAAGTCAAAGAACGTTAATGCATCTTTCATGCATTGATTGATGGGTGATGTATTATAAATATGTCTCTTGCATAATAGGAATATCATTTGTGAAGTTAAAGGGATAGTTGAGTATTGGTCAAACTTAACTTTAGTAACCAAAACCTGCACCATTACGGTACAAAATAATAGTTATAACTTCACCATGCTCGAAAAATATACACAATTACAAACGACTAAGTAAAGCCCCAGGCCTGTTATCATTCAAAAAGAGCCGTTACAACTTAAGAGGGCGCTCTCTAAAAAAACACAATAGGTTTTAGCCATTTTCCAATTTGTGCATTTAATGTTTTGTTAAAATAATGAGTCAATAGAAATATCATCATCAACTTTTAGAAAACCTATTCAGATTTTTTTCAAAGTAGTCTTTAAAGCATTTTTTTAAATTTGTAATCTGATACAAATAATTCACAAAGAATAATAAACATACATCTCAACAGGCTTAAAGCAGAATATTCGCTTATCAGAATGTCGCCCTCTTTCGATGCTGTTGTACAATATTTAATACGTTGTTTCAAGCAGGTTACTCGGTACTGTCCAATCGGAGGGATACAGTATCGAAGCAGTGATGTCACAATGTTGTTATACTAAAATGCTCTTTGGTGTTTGCATTTTGGTAGTGGTTTGGAGCTAGACGATTGCTTTCTTAGCAACTGCTTGGTCAGAAATGTTGTCATTGTACACCTTTAGTAAAAGAAAGCCCTAACAAAACATCTCGATTACGTTCGCATATCATTTTTGTCTATGTGTGTTGGTTTCAGTTATATAATAGTGCGTTACTACATTATTTAGAACGCATAGTTGTTGTTTTTAAATGTTGTATCATTATACACAGCCGTAACTCACTAAGCGTCGTATCTTATATTTAAAACAATTATTTTCATATTTTAGTCAAATCCCGAACGTATCATAACCGGACTTTTATGTTCATGCACTCCCACTCGCACATGCACTTGCACTGCACCCTTCTGATCAAAGTCATGTATAGCCTACATGTATACTTCACAAAAGTATTTGTTTGTGTCGCTAATTATCCCAATGAGGCCGCCATCGATATCAAGCTTATACAGCTCATGATGGCGGTCTCCTGCGTGTATGTGCTTTATCTATTACATGTACTGCAAATTGAAAATTATTTGTTGCACTATTCTTTATATATACTTATCATTTGTAATTATGTTGTAAATACTCAAACATGTTATGTACAATTATGATTATGTATTGTTTTGAAAAAATTCAGAATTAAAACGAACAAACAACATATTACAACGTGTATGTTTTTGTCGCGCGCATGTGCGTTTGTGTGTGTATGTGTGTGTGTGAGAGTGTGTGTGTATGTCTATATCAGTTTGATTGGGCGTGTTGTGTGTGTGTTGGGGGGGGGGGGGGTGCATGAGTGTGAGCTGCGTTACCATGGTTATTGGTTGTGTTAATTTACCTTTGGATTACCAGTATGCCAAGTCAATTGACATTCAAACAAGGGGTGGAAATGTGAAATACCTCCCCCCCCCCCCCCCCCCCCCAGCAAGGAAAATAAATAGATAATATAAAACACATGTACATTTTAACATTGCACATTTTATTTCTTGCACACTTGAATAAAATATTCTATTGTGCAAATGGACCTTGTGATTCCGACATGTACATGCATTGACGCTGCATGCGCATAGAGAGACCCTATTTCTGTATGATATGCGCTATACAAGAACTGTATGTACACAAACTATTATACAACATATGGTGCTGTTGATTTTCATTTTTCATTATGTGTTATGTTTTGTTGTCAGAATGATGTCTTTGAAACTAAATTTTGCACAGAATGTTACTAGAAGAGGCCCAACAAAACAGTGATCTTGCTGCACACTCGCCACGTGTATGCATGATCATTATCATTTTATCAAAAAAAAGGGGTTATTTAGCATAATTTTGGAGGAATCCCTATTTTCTTTGTTCTCTATGTTTGAAATGATACTGGATGTTTACGGAAATTTAAACTGAAAAAGGGTATATTCTTTAATATCACAATGTTTGAAATGAGAGAATGTGTCATATTTTTGTAAATGGCCATCAAATGTATTTTGTTTGTGCCCTCAGAATTGTTCAAATGGGTGTTTTCATAAATCAACTAGATTGGCTAGCATTTAATTCCATAACCCAAAATTGTGACACCACAATTGATTTTATTATTTCATAAGACTTCATGTCATTTGAGTAAAAGTATAAAACACAATTTATAATAGCCGGGGATAACTAAATTTTATAGCATAGCAAATTACTTACTTTTAATCTTAATAATCTAAACATTGCATTGAATGCCGGCCCTTGTACTTGTGTATACTTATAATCATGTTTTTTACTTACTGAAATTTTACGGATGTAGACTTAGAATCTTGTCATTACAAAATGATGATTGTTTTCCCCACATCATTTAATGAGCAAAGTTACATTATTTAGAGATCTATTCTAGATTTACAATATTGATATTTTCATGTATGTTGTTGTTGTTTTTCTGTGTAAATGCAAATGAAGTATGAAGCTTGAAGCCAAAGTATCCATTGAAATGGCACAAGAGCTGTAGCGCAGAACTATTGTATCGAGTCAAACTCAAGACAAGTTTTAAGTTTCAAGATTATTTATTTAAGTGACAGATTCATATTCAAAGCCAAAATTAATTTATTCACACACAAAAAAAGACTTACGACCAATCAGGGAGCAAAAAAGAATTCTATATCAGGCCCCTTTCACCCCAAAACATACAGGCACCAAATTAGATGAACAACAAAGAAAGTTTTGAAATATATTGGATCATTTAATTTATTCAAATTTGTCCAATATGTTATAACTTAAAAAATACATCTATATTGTTTTGTTGTTGTTTTCATGTATGACTTGATTTTTTGTCTCGAATTGAAGACTGATAATTATATTTAATTGCAACAGCACTTTGTCACAAAAGTTTGACTTAAATTATGTTATATTTCCATTATATGTCTGTAGCACATTGTACTACTTAAAACATGACAGATATTGTATACAATTATGGGACTTCTTCTGTTATTATATAAAGTACTGTTACTATGGTTACTATGATTGTCTATGAAAATGCAGTACATTGTTATGTAGCATTTTTTTTCTTTTGCTATTTTATCTTATGATATAATACTGTAAGTGCAGCGATGAGCTGCTGTTGATTGTAAAGAAAGAAGAATTATCAGAATAAAAGTGGCATGTAATAATGATTACATAAGTAAATATGCCCAGTTTATGACTGTTTATTTATGTACAGGCTAAGATATGAAAATGGATAAATTGTTTCTATCGTACTATGGTTCTGTTTGTCCAATCTCTTTCATTCACACATGGTGATATAGTAACACTTTTGAGACATTTGCTCTTTCAAGCAGGTGGACAAAATACTGTATATGAGATCTCTTTGACATGATTGACAATAATGTCATCATGTTCAGTAATATTTTGTTATGGTATGCACTCAGAGTAACTATGGTGATTAAATTGCTCATAAAGCTTTAGGCCCGCGATAGTGGTGAGGAAGATGATATGATGACAATGATGATGATGACGATGGTGATGATGATGAAGACAACGATGGTGATGATTATGATGATGATGGTGATGATGATGATGATGAAGATGATGATGAGGATGGTGATGATGATGGTGATGATGATGATGATTATGATGATGGTGATGGTGATGATGATGGTGATGATGATGATGAAGATAATGATGATGAGGATGGTGATGATGATGATGAGGATGGTGATGATGATGAGGATGATGATGGTGATGATGGTGATGATGATGGTGATGATGAGGATGAGGATGAGGATGAGGATGGTGATGATGATGAGGATGATGGTGATGATGATGGTGATGATGAGGATGATGAGGATGAGGATGGTGATGATGATGAGGATGATGATGGTGATGATGATGGTGATGATGATGGTGATGATGATGAGGATGAGGATGGTGATGATGATGAGGATGATGATGGTGATGATGATGGTGATGATGATGGTGATGATGATGAGGATGAGGATGGTGATGATGATGATGGTGATGATGATGGTGATGATGGTGATGATGATGGTGATGATGATGATGAAGATAATGATGATGAGGATGGTGATGATGATGAGGATGGTGATGATGATGATGGTGATGATGATGAAGACAACGATGGTGATGATGGTGATGATGATGGTGATGATGATGATGATGAAGATAATGATGATGAGGATGAGGATGGTGATGATGATGATGATGATGGTGATGATGATGAGGATGATGATGGTGATGATGGTGATGATGATGATGATGATGAAGATGATGATGAGGATGGTGATGATGATGGTGATGATGATGATGATGATTATGATGATGGTGATGGTGATGATGATGGTGATGATGATGATGGTGATGATGATGGTGATGATGATGATGGTGATGATGATGAGGATGAGGATGGTGATGATGATGATGGTGATGATGATGGTGATGATGATGATGATGGTGATGGTGATGGTGATGGTGATGATGGTGATGATGATGAAGATAATGATGATGAGGATGAGGATGGTGATGATGAGGATGAGGATGAGGATGGTGATGATGATGACGATGATGATGATGATGATGATGATGATGATGAGAATGATGATGATGATGATGATGATGATGATGAGGATGGTGATGATGATGAGGATGATAATGAGGATGGGGATAATGATGATCATGCAGATCATGATCATTATCATTATAATGGCAATGGTCATAATCATAATCATGATATACAGAGATATAGATGTATAAATTACACAACTGTTTTTTGTTTAAATACAGGTTCATTTTAAACAAGACTTCCAAATGATTTTTTTTTGTCAATAGGCAATCAGTGTTATAGTGCACTGGTTCATAAATTTATGAACCAATGCACTATAACACTGATTGCCCATTGAAGTAAAATTCATTCGGATGGGCATATCTCAGTCAATACGTAACCTATACCTTTTATTTTCAGTATTTTGACATGATTTGTTATGCTCTTTCTGAAAATGAAGTCCAAATTTTAAAATTCTAAAAAGTGTTTTTATGACGTCATGGCTTCTGTACTCTATACCATCAACATTGTCAATGTATTACGTAAATAAATAAAGATAATCTATTTAATCGATCAATCAATCGATCCATCAATCAATCAATCAATCAAAGAGGAGAAGCTTAATTTGCGACATGGTTGATAAATAACTTCACCAAACTACAGGAAAATATGACACCTTGCTGTTGTATTAACACAATGTTGAAAACGTGAATCTTCTAAAAGAATGGTACCAAAATATATTATTTTTTTTAAAATCAAATTTAACCCGTTCATGGATGCACGTGCATGTTATGTCAATATCGCACGATCTGGAACTGGTAGCTGTATTATTAACATCTTGATTTTTTAAATTATAGTTTAACATAGTGATGAACCTACCCTTTGATGAACAAAAACTGTTATTTTTTTTTTATTTGTTACGTATTTTGTTGTTTGTAATGGCGCTTGCAATACATGCAGTAATCACCACTTAAGCTCATAATTATGGTATATTAGCCTTCATGTGTCATTTTCTGTGTCATATGATGATCGGGGTCAAATGTTTGTCTTCGGGGAACAATCTATTGAAAAGGGCTTGGTCTATTGTATTAAAAATAAATAAATAAAATAAAAAAATCAAACAAAAATCGCCTGTATTTTTGTCACCGTTTCGATTTGACCTGGATTTCATTGGGCGAACGGGCAAACATTGCAAATGTTTCGCCGGATAAGAGGATAAGAGACGGAGAATGGGGTATTCGTTCCTAATCGATTTTAATCGAAGATGATACGATTTCCAGAAAAAATGTGTTTTTTGCAGGAATACTAGTTTTATTTCCCCCTAAATATAAGTTTTCCCTTCACAAGAACATTAGAATGTTTCCAAATATTTTGGGATTTACAACACTCACACATTATTATTGGAATAGCATTCATTCTTTATACAAATTATTGTATCATGGCCTACCAGATCACACCATAAGCTAAATATAGATCAACGGAATGTTTGCTATTGTTATGTTTTTTTTTTAACTTGGCGATGTTTGTCGAAGTCCTTAAAATCTCCAATTGTTTACAGCACATAGTGAACAGAGTAGACTTTGGTTTCGTTTTGGCACCCGTCTATGTCTTTTGTCCAACTAATAAAGCCCTCCGCACACTGTACGACCTGACCGGTCGTACGACTCTGCGACTAGCCCAGTCTTAACCATAAAAAGGCCGGGCTATTTGAGTTCTTCAGCAGGCCGGGGGGGGGGGGGGGGGGGGGGGCATTATGGCCCCCCCCCCCCCCCCTAAGATCTCGGCCGATCGCCGTGAAAATTTGCACGCATGATAAGTCAAGTGTATAGAATACAATGGTAATTTAATTTTTTTGTTTTATTCATTAATTTGCATATTTATGGTAATTTATGCAAATAAGGTCATAAAATTCATATTTTTACCCATAAATCATATATTCTTCATAATTAAACATTGGTTTTCACTACATATATTCTTTAGAGCATTTGGAATAATAATGCGACAACATTTTTTGGAAGAGCCAGGTTCTTCCTTATGTTTTCTATTGTTTTTATAATTTCTTATGTATTTCTTTTTTTTTTTACTTATGTATTTTATTGTTTTTGTTGTTTATTTTATTTCTAACTATAATTCATCTATTTTGAACCCCAAAACAAACATATAAAATGTAAACAAGACCAAATAACCAATGATATACTTCCTTTTACAAAAACTGATATTTCCATATGTTTTGTACACAAATCACGAAATTGAGCGATTTTTGGGCTGACATGCATAGACAAAAGGTCACGTGACTTCGTAACGGTAGGTCCGATTTTCTAAATTTTTGTTTTAAAATATGCGCAAGACCCAAAAGAAAAAAGTCACCAAGCAGCGGCGCGTCATCTTACAGCGTTTTAGAGCAATAAAAAACATTGCGGAGGGGGGGGGGGGGCATTATGGCCCCCCCCCCCGGCCTTATTACGGTTAAAACAGGGGAACCGCACACTACACTATCACGAAATGTGATTGGCCCCTCTCACACGAATGTCGTGTTGGAAGTCGAGTATGGAGAGTAATGTCGAATGCTGGCAATGAATAATGAAGTTCGCAATAAATACAAGTATTATTATGACGATCATGTCGATACGAGATTGTTGATTCAATTTAGAATTGTGAATTTGTGATGTAACTTCAATAAATACCTGCAATACGATAAATGTTACAAAGAAATGTGTCATCCATTGGTAAGAGGAAGCAACAATTATGTATTTCATTACCAGTAATGCAATTCTACAAACATATTAAAGCTTAACTGTATACCTTATTATTATGTACCATTGATTAGATAATTCAATTATAACATACTCCTAAGAAAGCGGTGTAAAAACGTAGCCTACAACATTTCATTAGTATAGATAATATATGTACATCATCTTGTTTTTTTATTCTATACATAAATATAATTAATTGGAACACTTGTATCTAATTATTAAATGTGACATTAAAAGTTTAAATTCATACAATATGTCTGCCAAGATTTCTACAATTAGCAGAACATGAGCACGAACTGGATTCAAACAACTAAACAAAAAACGATAAAGCATTTCTCTTTACTCATCGTCTCATTTATATCTAATGATTGAATATAAAATCGAGCTAAATGTCAATTGATACAGTATGTCTTAGAAAATTACAACAATAGTAGATGGTAAGTATCGTATCATTATATAATATATTTCACGAAAATATCGTGCACACAAAAGAGCAACTTTTGGGTTTTCTATAGTTGGTCGTACAGCTACAGCGCAAGTGCTGGCGCTCAGTACGTTAAGGCCAATGATGCGTATTACCATGGTCAGTGGCGTAGCTACGGGGGGGGGGGGGGGGGGCACGGGGGGCACGTGCCCCCCCCCCCCCCCCCCCAATCGTTTGGCAAAAAAAAAGAAAGAAAAAAATGATGACCCGACATGAAGCCAAATGTGTCTACAATGTATATCATTCATTATTATCACGTTTTATTTAATGTGTGATAATAATCATTATCAACGATAATAACCAAGAACATAACAGTCGTTCCCTAGTACTAGCAATAGCGCACCTATATCAGTTTGAAGAATCCTTCCAATATAGCGCCTTATGCAAATTTTCAGTCCCGTGCGCGAGGATCGACGCTCACCGCATTTCAGAAGACATAGAGCGCGTATAGGCCTAACAAACTTCCTAGCATGGTACTTCGTTTATCATACCAAGGGCCCTTTTAGGATCTTGAATCTGCCTCCCGCTTTTATAGATAATTTTGACGCCTTCATGCAGGCTATAAAGGCACATAGCTGCACTACGTAGTCCTAAATGTCTAGGTAAAGACAAACATCTTTTACTAATTTCTTCACTCCAAATGCACCCGTTCCATTAATTCATGATGCATAATCTAGGCATATTGTTGATGATCATGATTGAAGGAGCACCAGTCATCTTCTCCAGAGTCGATTTCTGCATCAGTTGAGCATAGGCCTACTGAAACTAATTCAAGGGACCCGAGCATAGCTGTTTTTTTTTTAGTTTGAAAAGGACTGTAAATCTTAATTTTTGCCGCGTGCTTCGCGCGCATATTCTGAAATACTGATATATACGAAATTTATTAAACCCTCATCTATCATGTCTATAGCACACTATCATCGGAAAATAAAATAATTTGAAATAATATATCTTTTAGTAAATTCGGTCCATATGCGCTGAATGCAAATAAAATTGGAATATTATGTCCCCCACATTAGAAAGGGGAGGAGATTGTCCCCCTCCTTTGTCAAGTATGTTTGGTTCCATACTTATATGGGTCAGAATTTTGAAAAGTGCACTTTTCGGCCCAAACAGGGTAAAATTCAATTTATTTTTTGTATTTAAAGACATCTATCTAATGTGAAAGCATGCAATCCTAGCTTTCAGGCATACCCCATTATACTGGGAAACTCCCTGTGGTTCCGTTTTTATTCACTGTTGAAGTAACCCATCTCCAAAAGGCGAACGTCCGTGAGGGATTATGTATATATAGATTTAGTACCCATATATCTCATTTATTTTCTGTCATATACAGCTTATATTCGGACAATTTACTTCTAAGACTTGCTTCTCTCTGTATGCCAAACGTGGATTGTGTTTTATTTGCCAAATAGAAAATACAAACGTCCAAACTTTGACTGAATTGTTATATTTCTTTTTAAATAATGTATTATTCGGAACCTTTGCTTTTCTTTAGCCGCATTTTTTAGGAACGCACCTATATACGCTCGTATTCCCGTATCACATATTTTAATGTGCATGTTAATAGGATCAATTGCTGTCTAGATCATATATTACATAATTACATGACCAAAGAGAGTATAGTTTTCATCACGGACGTTCCCATATCGCTCACGGACGTTCGCCAGAAACAAGAATGTTGGCAGAATGAACTGATGTCATCAAAAAGAGTTTCTATTCTTCGTAAATGGCTTTAAAACAGGGTCATTATAGAAACAAACTTGAACATTGCAATAAACCTTTAAAAATGGTTTGGTTTTTACATGGACCTGGTCGTTATAACGAGTCCCTATTATTGGTTTAAATTGATTTAATGCTTATAGAACAATATGATGATAATACTTTATCTATTCCTATTATATTTAAGCTAGAGACCATGTATACATCCTAGTCAGATATAAAAGTAGCATTTCCAAGTCGCCTGGTCCCTCTTTCTTACTATATTGTTTTTAATTACAATTTCACGGACGTTCGCATAAATTTCACGGACGTTCTCTGCCTGAACAGTCTTACAGAAATTGATGACAACATTTATTTGAATCTCCTCCAGACCAATATAAAACATATGAATTTATCAGTTGATGGTTTTAGCTATCTGAATTAATTATAATGACATGTCTGCTACTTAACTATCACTCTTAGTGGACCTGTGGAAATCGTAACCCCTAATTTTACACCGGCTTTCCCCGGTTGGGCACTCTATAACAGAAATGCCACTATACTTCTGTAAATAAATGATTTTACAACATTTCTGCAAACATAAATAACATGTATAATCAAAATAAAGGCCATTTTCCAGTTACCAGAATACGGTTTCTCACATGAGTCTTAATGTCACGGACGTTCGTATTAATTTCACGGACGTTCTCGAATTGCCTATAGTGGTACCCAAGTGTCCCATCTCGAGTCAATTAATTACAGAAATAAATGTAAGTGCCAACATAACGTAAGTGCAAACATATATGCCTATCACACGTTTCAAACCTTGCCATATATATTTAAGATGTATTTTGACTTTGGGAGACCCATAATATATAAACTGTTATTTTGGTTTGTGTATGTTGTACGTATATTTCGATTCAATTCGTATATGGTTTATTAATTGAAAATACATATATTTATCTATTCCAGCTATATGGCTGAATTGCTAATATGCATTTTCACAAAACATAAAACAAACTGAGGGTAACAAAAGCCATGAGCAAAGTAAATAATATACTCGTATAACTTATTTCTTAAATAAATACATATAGATTGCATTTTAGATCATACATGTATATGTTTTGTATAAAGAAATATTAGACATAGAAACCATTGCGCTAAATATATACGCTAAACATATTATATGTGTTTATTATCACATTTTATTATTATATTTAGAAAGAATATTTTAATTTAATGTAAAACCAATCGCATAATTATTATAATAAAAACAATCATTTTAAAGCCTAACTGTTTAAATCTAATTTGCAGAGATTATAAATTGTTTTATGACATTAATATGTCAAAGTTAAATCTTTCAAATAACACGTTGATAGTTAATTCCGATGTTTCCTGACCCACATCTCGTTTCCTAATTGTTAACCTCAAATCGGTTTTAATGTTTCAATTAGAATTAAGAACAATGTTGACCTTGAATGGTTTATTATAAATATTGCGCGAGCTGAAATTTAGTTGTATAATATTATAATGAGCAAAAACAATATTTTTGATATATCAAGAAAGAACAAAACAGACAATATTATATATTATTACGATGAAGTCATCAAAATAATGCATAAATCTTACAATCTCTATTAAATGGAAGAAGTCCAACAAATCTAATCCCTTGCTAGATATAATTTCAAACGATACCACATAATTTAGCACTATTAACAGATTGAAGCAGAGATGCTTTGAAAACCCATTCATACGTCATCATAATAATAAATGCGTTTGTCTCTAGATCTGCATACTTACGTGCTGGATATTGCAGCTTTGCACATCAGGCATAAATTATGATATAATTATATATTTATTATCGTATTATCATTATTATCATTATTATTATTTTATTTATTTATTTTCTTTTTTGAGGGGGGGGGGGGGGGGGGGGGAGAGGGGTATGCATGTATTCGTAGCTTTTTCGTAATACAGTCAATATTGTAAAGCAAGTACATGTAGCTATCCTCTCGACCTTTGTGATGTACCTCTTCTTTTCAAACAACTGGCGTCATACAGCCATTTAGTTGGACTTAAATCCGACAGGCAGATGAGAAAACAGTCACCAAAGCCTGCAGCAGAGGAGGAGCCGACAGTCTCAAGTTTTGCAGAGGGTGGGGCAACAGTTTCCACTCAGACCTTCGGTTGAAATGTTGTTATTGCGCCATATACCCCCTTATTACCATTATGTTTTGAACAGCTTTCTTTCGCTTGTAGGCCTGCGACTGTGCACAATCATAATCTTGGGGTTTGCCTTCCTATAGTATAATGTCAACGCTGCACGGGTAGAAGTAAATATAATATCTAGGGGTATTACAAAACAGCTAAGCAAGGTGATCAAATGTAAAACGAACCTCCGTGATGGTGACTAAAAATCAACATATTCATGTGTGGTTGGCAGTGACCTGGGTCGAAAGACACACACAAGGGGCACCTGCTGTCAAAAAATTGTGCCAGTACTTGAACTTTTACTAAGATTTTTGGGGCCATAAATGACGAACGAACGTCCGTGAGCACAACATTTCATAAGTTTGTTACAGTTAAATGACTTGCAGGAAATATATCCATATGGGATATGAGAGACATAACAATGTACTAACAACATCAAACGGTATCAACTTGATGTGAGCGTTTTACATGGTAACATTATTAGAACAATTTTCATGATCGAACGTCCGTGAACGAACGTCCGAGCGAACGTCCGTATCATAAATAGTTGTCAAAAGGCTTCGAAAATGCCTGATATAAGTTTTTGGTTAGCTGCTTGCCAATTAAAATTGCTGTACCGGTGTCTACGTGCAGATAAGCAGCCTCAGATTCGTAATTGGGGCTACTCTTGCCGGACGTTCGTTTTCATCACGGACGTTCACGAAGATCAGTTTCGGCCCAAACCAAACATTGTATTTGATAGATAGTTTTCAAATAGGCAAAATACTGTGGCCCTACTGTGAGTTCATCAGACTGACCCCAGCAATTGATGACTAGGATGCACTTCGCTGAGCAGTGATGATACAAGACGACAGAACGTCCGTGACGAAATCCAGTATAATTTCATACAAAAAAATGTTACTCCGCGAGCAGGAGTAGTTAGCCAACAATTTTTGTAGAATGTGTTCAGTGGGTTCAACCCTTAGTTTTGGCAATAGTTTTTGTTTTGACAACTAAGTAGAATTCTGGTTGTATGGATTTTAATGTATGCTCACGGACGTTCACTTATTATGACCTTTCCTATTGAAATGTACCATGAAATCATATCAATGCCGCTCTACCGCCAATTCTTATGTGATACATGCTCAAGACATGTAAGATAGAAAATATAGACATTAATGCCTTTAAAGTTGATTAATATTTTTTTTTATCAGGTTAAAAAAATCATAATTTTGTGGAAAATGCCAATTTATGCTATTTTTTCACATTTGAGGTCCTGTGGCATGAAACCAAATGTTTGAAATGATATAAAACTATACATTTTCTGAAAGCCTTAATAATTCTCTTTAATATGAGACCCAAAACAGGTATATCAGAGTTAATG
This sequence comes from Echinarachnius parma, assembly GCA_037951105.1. Taxonomy (NCBI): domain Eukaryota; kingdom Metazoa; phylum Echinodermata; class Echinoidea; order Clypeasteroida; family Echinarachniidae; genus Echinarachnius; species Echinarachnius parma. The sequence goes on along the minus strand of JBAMJV010010368.1, from coordinate 14,549 downwards.
GTGAGACACAGCAAATGATAGAAGCGCTCAAGGTCTGGAAATGGCTAAAAGTGCACTTTTCAAAAATCTGACCCATATACTTTATATTACGTGAAATTTCTGTCTTAGGTGTGCACCAAATCGCACAATTTCAGGCCCCAAAATACGAAGCTTCGCTTCCTCGCAATGTCTCCCCTCCACTTTTGCGTAGTTTCATTGGAGCTCAATGCCCTAGACTATATCGATGGCTCTATAGTATACAGGATCACGTGGATCCATCTCACGGGCTTAATCTTTCCTCGCTATTACCGTTTTAAAATACGTAACGAGTAGATTCACTATTATATACCATTTTAACACCCATGATTAAGACAATGATAAAGACAATAATGACCATACTTCTACAGTGATATTTTAAACACCAATTTCAAAAATTTCCAAAAAAATTGGGAGGGGGTGAACCCCCTCCCACACCCTCCCCCAAATAAATGTAGACAAGCATACGGCGTGAGAGTATTTGAGTCTGGTGTGTGTGTACACGTAGGTTTGATTGTGTGTGTATACTTTATTATGAGGGAAATGATTTCTATAATTCAGTATTATCAAATTTCCTTCCAAGGTATGCACCAAATTGCATTATTTCAAGTACAAATTTGCAAAAGCTCCCTACCGTGGGAGGGGGGACACCCCCCTCCCACACCCCCCCCCCCCCTCGGGCGCTACGCTCCCTCGCAGCTGTGCCCCCCCAATCACTTGACCCTCGCTACGCCACTGACCATGGTAAATGTCGCTGGTCCCTATGATTGGGCCGGCCCTAGCTGAGCGCGGTTACGGTGATTGGTTCTAGTCTTTGGTTCCAGCCTACGCAAATATATTATAATTTATTCAGTGTAATCACAATATCATACAGCGCAATGTATACTCAACGGCAATGCAGAGCTTGTGAATTGCATATAAACCGGAACGTAGCACTGCTGCAGGAAACAAGAAGGACAATTTTGTTGTTTCATGTGTAGCGATTTCAATTTTTTGATATTGATATCGGCTGATTGATATTAATCTGCATAGGACAGGGAAATTTACTTTTACTCTCAAGACAAGGATTTGGAATATCTTCTTTGAGTTGAAGTAGTAAGTAGGTAGCAAGTGGTTGTTCTATCACTGTCACTTCTCGTTGTTATTCAGTTAGTATACCTTTACATTCCACTTACACCAAATTCACCAGAATAAATTAGCTGTTTGGCTACCGTGGCCCAATCATGCCAATGTTCTATATATTTCATTCCAAATTGAGTTTGAGTTTGAGTTTGATGTTTTATTATCCAAATAAAAAGTACATTCAATATAACAAGCAAATGTCAATGTGTAACATAAATATTAAAAGGATAATTGCCCGATAATTGGGACCAGAAAATAGCAGTAAATGCTAATCGTTTCTGGTACCATTAACACACATAAGTAGCACAACAATGAGAATATAATGAATAAATATGAATAACTGTTGAATACATACTTAAACTACAAGCTATTCTATATCTAGGCTAAAATATGTTATGTGATTAAATACAAAGCGTTGGTATTTATGTTGGCTATACTGTTATGATGTTATCAATACCTAATAATACTCTAACGCGACGAGGGGGGTATTGGGGGGGTATCCCAGCCCATTTCCTACAAGCCTTAGCTCGCGTCTCCCGCCCGCCCTCGATCGCCGCCGGGCGGGTCGACGGACGAGCGACGTCTCAAACTCGATAGTAGGACGTATCCCCCTTCGAGTTGCGGTCGCGATCGTCGTCGGGATGGCTAAGAGGAGCATTTCGGTGCCGGCTCTTCCCTCCCCGGAGGGAGCGTAATTATCAGCTCGGCCCTATCCTCTTCGCCCCCGGAGGGAGCGCGTTATATTAGAAAATACGCCCCTTTTCGTCCATTTTCGATCGCCGCCGGGGGAAACACCCACGTACGACGCTTCGAACTATGCTTCGGCTATATCTCCGCTCGAGTCGCCCCTGTGATCGCCGTCCGAGTGGTTATATTTGATTTTACAGGGGGAGTGAATTCGCTAGCTGCAACCGCGAGCTTCCGCCTCTGGTCGAGCTATAATTTTCGTCGCTGGCCGAGCTATAATTTTTGTCAGACTGTCTAAACGAGCTTTGCGGACTAAAACAAGGCCAAATTCAGGTTCGCGAGCAAAAATTACTTCTAGCACCTACAATGAATTGTAGGTAGGTGGTTTTTGTTTTCAGCTTAAAAGGACGCTTTTTGACGAAAATAGCGACGAATAAAGATTCGCCAATAATGACAGGCAGTCGACGTATCTGACTCTGTCTGAGTGATTCCATCGGCGACGAATATTTCGCCGAAAATTACAGATTTATCGTTGTCGATCGAGTCTGGTACGTTAGTTGTTTGAAAACATAGCTATGACCCTTATGTCGGCCACGAAATTTAAAATTTACCCATTGTTGAGTTTTGCGCATTATTTTATTCAAAAAAATAATTATGCAGATCGAGCTGCCCTGGTCCGGTTCGATCTTAATTTTGTCAGAATCTTAGGCCGACGGTAGGGCGTCGATTCCGATCCGGCTCCGTTGCGCGTGTATGCGTACTATAGCTGCATTGCCATTGAGTTGTGTTGCACTGCATGAAACTGAAGCCCGTACTCATACTTGTACTCATGGTACTGTGCATTCGAAAATGAAATCGTTGGTTTTCAACATAATTAGCAATACGTACACAGGCAATCTTTACGAGCTATTTTGAAAAAGCAATTTTAACTTTTCGTTGCTATCATTCCGTATTCTCAGGCATTTTGTTCTTAGAATAATTATGTAGATTCATTCATTCATTCACCAAGTTATGTAACTCTAGAGAAAGGCCCTTCGCGCCAGGCCCTTCGCGCCAGGCCCTTCGCGCCAGTTATGTTGGTACATGTTGTACATATGTTTTAGAGAATATTGTGTGCCAGGCAGCCACTCATTTTCATTCATTTTGTAACACAATCTTCTTTTCACTAAAGTGACCACTTACACATGTATGATGCATGATATTAACAACTACAATTGGGGGGGGGGGGGGGGGGGTTGAACCCACCCTGGGTACTCCTATGTGTGTCTGTGATTATTTGAGGGGGGGGGGTGTGTCGATCGGTGAAGAATTTTTGAGGAGGGTTGTCGGTGAAGAATTAACGAGGGGGGGTGTCGGTGAAGAATTATCGAGGGGGGTGTCGGTGAAGAATTATCAAGGGGGGTGTCGGTGAAGAATTTTCGAGGGGATGTCGGTGAAGAATTTTCGAGGAGGGGGGTGTCGGTGAAGAATTTTCAAAGCCGAGTACAAGATCCTTCAAACAATTTTGTGGCCAAGAAAGATATCTGTAAAACAATTATCCTTAAAAAATGTTTGAAGCCAAACCGAGTTCCGAAAAATGTTGTCGAAGCTGAAACGAAGATCTGTACAAAATTGTTCAAGGGGTGGGGGGGGGGGGGGGTTATTTCCGAGTGTCGGTCAACATCTTTTGAGGGAGGGGGGGGGGGGTGTCGGGTGAAGAATTTTCAAGGGGGGTGTCGGTGAAGAATTTTCGAAAGGGGGTGTCGGTGAAGAATTTTTCGAGAGGGGAGGTGTCGGGTAAAGAATTTTTGAGGGGGGGGGGGGGGTGTCTGTCAAGAATTTTCAAAGCCGAGTACGTGATCCTTCAAAAAATGTTCGAAGTCGAGACTGCGATCTGTACAACATTTTTCAAGCGGGGGGGGGGGGGCGGGGGGGGTTATTTGACAGTGTCGGGCAACATTTTTCGAGCAGAGAGGGAGGGGTGTCAGGTGAAACATTTTCGAGGAGAGGGGGGGGGCAGGTATCAGTGGAGAATTTTCGATAGCGTGAGGGGGGGGGGGTGGGGGGGTGGGTGTTTGAGGCCGAGACCTTTGGTATGGATGGTAGACACCAGCTACAAGTAGTAAAGGGGGGGGGGGTTCAAACCCCCCCCCCAAAAAAAAAAAAGAGAAGAGGGGGAGGGGTGTCAGGTGAAACATTTTCGAGGAGGGGGGGGGGGGCAGGTATCAGTGGAGAATTTTCGATGGAGGGGGGGGGGGGGGGGTGTCCTTCAAGAATGTTTGAAGCCGAGACCAGGATCCTTCAACATTTTTGAGGCCGAGATCTTTGGTATGGATGGTAGACACCAGCTACAAGTAGTAAAGGGGGGGGGGTTCAAACCCCCCCCCCCCCCCAAAAAAAAACAACAACACATTATTGGGTCAAAAGCGGTGGGGGGGGGGGGGGGGTTAACCACCCCCCCCCCCCCCATCCCCTCGATCAAACCCACGCTGGGTACACCTGTGGCTCAAACTATCAGAATACAGATTGTGCTAATAATGGTACAAATATTTAATTTTGAGGTAATCGTGCAGTTTGTGATACAGGAAAATAAGTTGGCACAAAGACAAATAATGTGTCACAAATGGTTAATTTTGTGATAAAAGCAAAAAAATGCATATTAAGTATAATTATAGCTCGAACAGACATAATCGTTTGTTTCCTGATACAAGCACTACATTTAGTACAAACGTGCCAGAAAGGGTACAAACTGTGCAGTTTCTGATACAAGCCCAAATACTGATAATGGCCGCTAAATGCTAAAGAGTTTGATGCTGCGTACAAACACAAAATGCATCGTTGCCATGGATACGATTTCAATAGGTCATCGCATGCGACGAGACTTGCCTGAAGTATTCAGGATTAAGTATTGTCTACCAAACCATGAATATTTGCCATGGATGCAATTTCAATAGGTCAATAGGGTGAGATGAAGCCACCGCAATAACCGCAATCACCGCAATCACCTTGCTCTTTCTCTCTCTCCTCTATTGTTTTGATCGCAACGGATTTTGAACCGACTTTTTGATGTTCAAAAACCTTGCGACAAGACTTGCGACGGGAACCTGCCATCGCAAGAGAACACACGGCGCATGCGTTCCTCGTGACCAGTCGTGCTATTGTTTGATCGACAACCCAAAACTAGGCTTATGATGCTTATCAAGCACGGTAAATAATTAATAATTAGGTTTACTTTAGCCTAAATGTAATACACAAAACCTATTTATGGCTATAATTGGGAATTAGACCGAATTTATTGCGATATTTCCATTCTGTTGTAACGTCCAGTTATTTCGAACATAATCGGCCCTTCATACATGTAAGTTCTATTGTCCTGTTGCAGGCTGTTGCAGGTCGTCGCAAGCATCGTGTGCCCACTCCATTAGAAGCTGGAAAATGTGCATTCCTTTTGATTTATAAACACAAAATAAGGCTGACAGGATAAAGAAATGTTTAGAGTTTTCTCCGGGAGCCGGTGTTACTAACGAAATGACGCAATTTATAATATCTTTACAATATTCATTAACTTAAAAAAGAGGGAAAAGATGGGGTTTTGAGTATCAAATTGTTCATGCTCATATTTAATTGAATTCTAACAAATCTGTTCTGATAACCGTCATTCTGCGATAAGATTTTTCGAGGCCGAGACCAAGAAATTATTGGTTAATTTATGTACAACGGGGATGTTGGTGATAAGCAGGGGCGCCGAGGGATGTGGGGGATAGGGGGGGGGGGGGTGGAGATGTTACTGTTTTCCACCGTGGGCGAGGGGGGGGGGGAGGGGCATCGCCCAAAATAGGGGAGGGGTATTCTTGCCCAAAATACGGATGTGTGGGGGGGGGGGGGGGGGGAGATAACTTAACTCAGTTTTTATTTTGAAAGCAGGGAGTCATTGAGGGGGAGGGCTACTTTACAAAATGCATCGTTGACCGGGAACACTTGATGGGGGGGGGGGGGGGGCTACTTTACAAAATGCATCGTTGACCGGGAACACTTGATGGGGGGAGGGGGGAGGGGTAACTGTTTTCCGAGGCTTTCTATTAGGCGGGGAATGGGGTATCCATTACCAATATTAGAGGGTGCTTAATTATCGGCCAAAATGGGGGGGGGGGGGGGGGCCGGTTCACCGTTTCGCGGGTGTATTGTGTAAGTGGGGAATGGTGGGGGGGGGGGGGGGGGTGTTCCATCGCATACAATTGCATTAAAATGGTTTAAACTACAGTTTGATAGAATAAACAGCAACAAATTAGCTATAAGTACGTGTATAAATCTAGGGATATGTTCAGTATTAGTATCATTGTTATTATAATTTGGTTATATAACTGATTATAATATGTTTGGTTTTATTTTGTTGTAAGGAACTGGTGATACAATACAACGCATGCCATGGTTTTGATTATTCTTAATCTTCTGAATTATTTCCAATACCGTGTGCATAAGTGATGATTTTCACGGGGTGATTGCGCGCCCATTTTGATTTATAAAGCAGCAAAAAGCTAAACAAAACAGGTTCACAGGATAAATTAGAAATGATACAAATTTTCCACGGGAGCTTGCTCCTCAAGAAATTACGCAATTAATATATGTTTGATATTCAAGCACTTGAAAAAAAAAGGTAGGGTCTCGAATTATCAAATTATACAAGTATCCAAACGGATATGTGTTATGATAAAACTGTTTTGCGACACGATTTTCGGGGCAGAGACCAAGACTATTGGTTAATTTGTGTACATCGGGAGGTGGTATTGATGGACGGGGTGGGGAGGGGATGGGATGTAGCCGTTTTCCACAGGTGTGTGTGGGGGCAGGGGGGTCTATCGCCCAAAATAGGGGAGAGCTTTAATTCCCCCTACCCCCCCCCCCCCCCCCCCCCCCCCCAAAAAAAAAAAATAATAATAATACAAATAAATAAAATAATAAATACAAAATAAAAAAATAAATACAAAATAGGGGGAAGATAACCGTTCGCAGGTTTTTGTATTATGTAACAGCTCAAAATATACCAGTTTTAAAAAATACACAATGACCCTGATAGCAGACACTGGTAAAAATTACGTCAAATTTACGTCATTTTACGTCGTGTACGTCGTCTTAACGACGTCTTAAATTAACGTCAAAAAGTGAAGATTTTGCACCCGCGTTTACCGTGATATCGACGTCATATTTTGACGTGATATTGACATATTTTTTCCGAAAAGGCGTCTTTATGACGTCTTTAAGTCGTCAATTTGTACCATTAATTACGTTATTAAGACGACATAAAGACGTCGTATTGGTCAAAATAAGACGTGATTTTTACGTCTGGATTTGACGTGATTTTCACCTTGTATACGTCGTCTTTAAGACGTCGTAAATTCACGTCAAAAAGTGAAGATTTTGCACCCGCGTTTACCGTGATATAGACGTCATATTTTGACGTAATAATGACGTATTTTTATCCGAAAAGGCGTCTTTATGACGTCTTTAAGTCGTCAATTTGTACCATTAATTACGTTATTAAGACGACATAAAGACGTCTTATTGGTCAATATAAGACGTGATTTTTACGTATTGATTTAACGTGATTTTCACGTCGTGTACGTCGTCTTAAAGACGTCATAAATTCACGTCAAAAAAGACGTCATATTCTGAAGTGCTAACGACGTCTTTTTATGACGAAAAGACGTCGTATTGACGTCATATTTTGAAGCGATTTTTACATCATTAATAATTTAAAAATTGAGATGGTTATGTCTTGTAGTATATTCCACAGTCAACACTTTTATAACATAACATGTAACACATAATCCTATCCTATTCCTAAATCCTAAACCTATCCTATAACCTACGTCTAACACCTTACTGATCAGTTGTCGTATAGGTTCCGTATATATATCCCGCTTCTTAGTATGTGAGATTTAAATGGTTAGTATTGACTGTTTAGTATTTCAAAGAGTTGATGCCTAAATAATTAATTTGCAAATCATGTTGAAAATATTAAAAACAGGTTGGTATTTATATTAGTTTTAATATCTGCAAAAACAAGATCATAATAACAATGTTTTCAATGTAAATAGTTATAAAAATTGGAATTTTACTTTGCACTCTAATGCGATTGTTTATAATCGATCATGAATGAATCCTGTATCCATTAGACCTGAAGAAGTTAATCATAAGTCCTACTGTATTTTCTTTTATTATTCATGTTCTAAAAGGTTTCTTTAGAAAATTTAGCAATATTACCACCTTGGGATCATTGGGTTATTTCCACTTTGATACGATCGTTTATAATCGATCATGAATTATTCTTGTAGGCGATCCTATTATGTTGTAGACGTTCATAAGTCCAATATTTGTTTGTTTGTTTTTACTCATGTTCTAAAGGGATTCTTTAGGAAATCTAGCAATATTACCACCCTGGCATCATTGGGTTATTTCCACTTTGATACTATCGTTTATAATCGATGATGAATTATTCCTGTAGGCGATAATAGGTTGTAGACAGTCCAATATTTGTTTGTTTTTTCTCATGTGCTTAAAGGTTTCTTTAGATAATTTAGCAATGTTACCTTGGCAACATTGAAAATGTGTTGTATTAGCATTATACAGATAATCAGCTAAATTGCATATTTGTTTTATTAGGTCAGAGGCAGGCGCGCCGGAAGCAGTTTTGGATGGGGGGGGGGGGGCAAAACCCCAAGGGGGCTCACAATTTTTGTGTATAGGGGCTCATGCCCAACCACACTCTGGGTTGCCAAGTTTGAGCCAGAGGTGAGAGTGAGACATTGCGAGGGAGCGAAGCGACTGAGCGGGGGGAGGGTGTGGGAGGGGGGTGTCCCCCCTCCCACGGTAGGGAGTTTTTGCATTTTTGGACTTGAAATTGTGCAATCTGATGCATACCTAGATAGGAAATTCGGCTGTATTTGGGAAAGCGTGATATGATTTGATCGACCAGAAAGTTTTAATATATTTTTCACGTAGAAAACAAATAATTGACACACTAATAAATATGTACCCCAAAACACACACACACAACACAACATAAACCATAATTATGCAACATTATGTATGATCCAACAACACACTGCCAATAATGAGTCCCGATGGAGCGAAGCGCCTGAGGGCTGGGGCAGGGAGGGAGGGGGAGGGTTTGGGAGGGGGTATCCCCCTCCCACGGTAAGAAAGATTTTGCATTTATGAATTTGAAATTGTGCAATCTGGTGCATACCTAGATAGGAAATTCGGGCTTAAGATTAACTGCATCTGGGAAAGCGTGTTATGATTTGATATATTTTTCACGAAGAAAGCAAATAATTGACGCACTAATAAATATGCACCACTCCCACATAAATATTGTATTTAGTGTCATACACAGTTCCAACATAAACCATAATGGCTTATGTATGATCCAACAACATGGCCTACAGCCAATAATGAATCCCTGATAGCAAACACTGGTAAAAATGACGTCAAATTTACGTTGTTTTTCGTCGTGCACGTCGTCTTAAAGACGTCTTAAATTCACGTCAAAAATTGAAGATTTTGCACCCGCGTTTACCGTCATATAGTCGTCATATTTTGACGTGAAAATGACGTATTTTTTTCCGAAAAGGCGTCTTTACGACGTCTTGAAGACGTCAATTTGTACCATAAATTACGCCATTTAGACGACATAAAGACGTCTTATTGGTCAATATAAGACGTGATTTTTACGTCTGGATTTGACGTCATTTCCACCTTGTGTACGTCGTCTTTAAGACGTCGTAAATTCACGTCAAAAAGTGAAGATTTTGCACCCGCGTTTACCGTGATATAGACGTCATATTTTGACGTGATAATGATGTATTTTTTCCGAAAAGGCGTCTTTACGACGTCTCGAAGACGTCAATTTGTACCATAAATTACGCCATATAGACGACATAAAGACGTCTTATTGGTCAATATAAGACGTGCTTTTTACGTCTGAATTTGACGTCATTTCCACCTTCTGTACGTCGTCTTTAAGACGTCGTAAATTCACGTCAAAAAGTGAAGATTTTGCACCCGCGTTTACCGCGATATAGACGTCATATTTTGACGTGATAATGATGTATTTTTTTCCGAAAAGGCGTCTTTACGACGTCTTGAAGACGTCAATTTGTACCATAAATTACGCCATAAAGACGTCTTATTGGTCAATATAAGACGTGCTTTTTACGTCTGGATTTGACGTCATTTCCACCTTCTGTACGTCGTCTTTAAGACGTCGTAAATTCACGTCAAAAAGTGAAGATTTTGCACCCGCGTTTACCGTGATATAGACGTCATATTTTGACGTGATAATGACGTATTTTTTTCCGAAAAGGCGTCTTTACGATGTCTTGAAGACGTCAATTTGTACCATAAATTACGCCATTTAGACGACATAAAGACGTCTTATTTTGCATAAAAAGGTCGTCCATACGCCAAAAATAATTGTTTAAATGTCTTTGGAAGACGTCATAATCACGTTGTAATAACGTCGTCTATACGATAACAAATAATTGGAAAAAAATGGTTTTTAAAAGACGTCACAATGACGTCGTAATGAGGTCGTTCATACGACAAAAAATGATGGCAAAAACTAGTCTTGTAAAGACGTCATAATGACGTCTTAATATTGTCGTGCGTAGGACACAAACCTTAATGGCAAAAATGGTCTTTCAAAGACATCATAAATACGTCGTTATTTTGTCTTCAATACGACAAAAATAAATACTGAAAAAAATGATCTTTAAATGACGTAATATTAACGTCATTTTTACGTCCTTCCATACGCCAAAATCAATTGGAAAACTGGTCTTTGAAAGACGTCACAATAACGTCGTAAAAAGGGCGTCCATACGACAAAAGACGATGGCCAAAAATAGTCTTAAAAAGACGTAAACATGACGTCTTAAAAACGTCCGTACGACACAAACCTTAATGGCAAAAATGGTCCTTTCAAAGACATCTTAAAGACGTCATTATAACGTCTTTTATACTACAAAATAAATACTTAAAAGTGATCTTTTAATGACGTGATAATGACGTTGTTTTTACATCCGTAATATGACGAAAAAACATTGGAAAAAATGGTCTTTGAAAGACGTCACAATGACGTTAAAAAAAGGTCGTCCATTCGACATTAAATGATGGCAAAAACTAGTCTTGACAACACAACATAATGACGTCGTATTAACGTCGTCGTACGACACAAACCATAATGGCAAAAATAGTCTTTAAAAGACATCATAAAGACGTAAATTTTAAGACGTTTTTATGACAAAATAAGAAGTGAAAAAAAGGTCTTTGAAAGACGTAATAAAGACGTCGTTATAACGTCTTTCATACGTTACAAAACAATTGGAAAAACTGGTCTTTGAAAGACGTCTAAATGACGTAGTTAAAAGGTCTTCCATACGACTAAAAGTTATGAACAAAAACTAGTCTTGAAAAGACGTAAAAATTACGTCTTTATATTGTTGTCATACGACATAAACCTGTATGTCAAAAATGGTCTTCAAACGACATCATAAAGACGTCGTTTTCATGTCTTCTATACGACAATAATACATTCTGAAAAATGGTCTTTAAACGACGTTATAATGACATCGTTTTTACGTCTTGCATACGACAAAAATAAACAGTGGAAAAATGGTCGTTTAAAGATGTTATAATGACGTCATTCTTACGTCTTTTATACGACATAAGTCATCATGTCAAAAATGGTCTTTAAAATACGTCATAATGACGTCGTATTCTGATCGTTTGTACGACATATGACGTGTTTACCAGTTTACGACCAAATTAAGACGTCATAAAGACGTCAGTCTGCTATCAGGGGATCTCTTCATTGTACCAATACTTCATTTGGAGATCGTCGTGCAGTTTGCGATACAAGCGCAATATTTGGCGCAGAGACCGATAATGCGTCACGATCTGTTCATTTTGCGATACAAGCGACGAAATAACCAAAAATATAGCTTTAAAGGACAAGTAACACCTCGACAAAACAAAATGGCTGCCGCAGCAAAGAGCGCCCGTTTAACGGGCGCCAACAGCTAGTCTATTATATTAATACGGTAAGCTTCAACCCCCCAAATGCCTCCCACTCGAGATATCCTCACCCCGAGAATTCGGCGACTCCCCGACCGTCGGGATCGAAGGATATACGTTTTGCGGAGGACAATAAGGCATTCCCGAGTCGCTCCCGCCCCGTGGTCGTCCTCCAGATCGAAGAAAAGGGTAAGTCAGCAATGCGGCATTGTCTATTTAAGGCGCCGAGCATTGACTAACGATTTATCGCCGTAAAATTATTTGTAAGAATATAAATTGGAGTAGATAGAACAAATAATATATTGAGAAACCATTTTAGATATAACACGTTGCGAAACTACCCAGGTTTTGATAAATATCAATATTTATATTACGCGGATGGTATGGTTATGATCGCTATTGCCGATTGGCATTGTGTTTGTAAGTGCATCGACGACAAAATGCGACAACTTCAATTTAGCTGCGCTCATAACACTCAGGCAGAAGGCTGTGCATTGTATTAAGCCAACGGAGTCTTCTTAATCACCCCCGCCGTAACGGAGTTTGTTTGCATAGCTCACTGACCATCGACAATGGTCACTCTTTTGCTCATTCGCTCCGTACACGATTATACATTCTCGCCATCTTGCGGTAAGATTATTGTATTATGCCAGCCGTGAATCAGTGGAAGCTACTACATTTGTACTATACCAGAGAAGACGTCTGGGGGCCGGGGAGGGGGGGGGGGGGGGGGGTAGAATGGATGTGGGAGGTATCTGATCATTTATTATGCAATACATATACTATATATACTTATAGACGGCTACTATTCCCTTCAAAGAAAAATCAGCATCGGGTTTCACAAGAATATGACAAAATATATACGCCGAAGAACTTAGTTTGGATATGAAAAGCTTAGGGGACACGGGGTTATGTTTCATGCAGGAAATTGTGGTCGAGGGAGGGGGGGGGGGGGGGGGGGTGGGGTGGAGCGGCGAAGCTACTTTATTAGCAAGTACACGAGCATAACTGTATCTAATTTAATACACTGACCGGATGTATCGTTGGACGGGGCCCGACGTGTTGTGGGGCGGGATTGAGTCGCCCGTGTTTATTTTGTCCTATTTAAAGGGATAGTTGAGTATTGGTTAAACTTAACTTTAGTAATCAAAACCTGCACCATTACGGTACAAAATAATAGTTACAATTTCACCATGCTCGAAAAGTATACACAATTACAAACGACTAAGTAAATCCTCTGTTATCATTCATAAAGAGTCATTGCAACTCAAGAGGGCGCTTTCTAAAAGAATGGTTGGTTTTGGCGATTTTCATACAAAATTGTGCATTTTAAGTTTTGTTAAAATAATGATTCAATAGAGATTATCATCAACAACTTTCCCCCGGTGTAGAATTTTTGAATAAAAATATGTTTATGGTGTAGATATTTCATCCGTTTCTGAACCGATTTTGATCAAATAAAGGTTATTCTGTCATTAAAATTGTTTGTTCTTTCAAATTTGACAGTTAGTTCTTCCGTGTCTTACAAACAAATATCAGGGGCACTTCGGGAAATACCATTACTCATACTTTGGGAATAATAAAGTTTTAAAGTATCGCTATATCGTCATCGCCTTTCTCTCACAAAAAACCCGCGGATTTCCGCGGGTACAGCTAGTTGTTATTGTTGTAATACTATTGATTCATAATATCCTACTTTCGAGTACCTAGTGTAATATGATTTGAAAGATTGTGAAGGTGTTGAAGATAACGCTTGGTAAACAATCCATTCGCTATACCAAGTATGTCATCGTTTGTTCATAGTATAGTAGATACAATCACTGGCGTACTGGTGGGGGGTCATGGGGGGGGGGGGGGCGCTTGACCCCCCAAATAAATTAAAATCATGGCTTTTATCTAATTCGATAAAAGTGATTGAAAGAAAAGAGTATTTCTTTAGACAAGAAAACTCAGATCTTTCTTCATGTCAAGTCATATTTCCTTCCCAGGTATGCACCAGATTGCATAATTTCAATTAAAACATTGCAAAAGCACCTTTACCGTGCACCCACCTACCATCACACCCTCCCATCACCCTTCCCCCTCTCGGTTATCGTTTCGCTCCCTCGGGAATCGGTCTTGTATACGTCTGGAATACAATGTTCATGTTTTGTCATCAAATAATGCTTTTGATGCACTGTTTGAACTGAATATGTCACTTTGCGAATATTATTTTGGGGGTGCATTTTTGTTTTTCTTCACGAATCAATCATAACCTCTTCTGGTTAAGAATCATGGACGATGATGACGCACTAACGTACCCCGGGGGCGGGGGGGGTGGGGGGGGGGGGGGGGGGGGGGTACTCACGTATATTGGGTATACGGGAATGTGCCGCTGGGAAGGGTGACTTTTACAAGAAAGATCCTTAGACATGGGTCCCATTTTCATAATCCTTAGACATGGGTCCCTTTTTTCATTTATTCCTTTCCCCTCTTTTCTCCCTCATTGTTCCGGGATTTTGGGATTTGCCGATGTGAAATTGCTAAAATTTTCAAGCTCGCTCCGCTCGCTCGCATACATGATATTTCACAACCTCGGGTGTTATATAACGCCATATCATAAGTAATAAAACGAATATACCTATACAATATTGAAACAAACGACAATTTTCCGCTGTGAAATTGCTAAAATT